>JADANM010005989.1:5123119-5133889 GCA_026213755.1 Eurema hecabe | reverse complement strand
AAAAAAAAAAAAAAAAAACACTTGCAAGATATTATAGACTACTAGCTGTGTCCGTTCACGAGGCAATACCGGGATGTAAGCTATCCTATCTTTTAAGTTGGATCAAACTGCACATAGTGTGCAAATTTTATTATAATCGGTTAAGTGGTTTAGGAGTCCATTGAGGACAAACATTGTGACACGAGATTTATATAATATATTAAGATATTACATTATTTGACACATATGTATTACCAACATTAAAACAACTTTTTTTTGCCGAAAATTTTATCTTACAATTCGCGAAACTGTGATTAATGGCTTCATTCGAGCTGTCGACGTGTAAAAAAGAATTGAACAATAAAATAAAGGTATTAATTATAATTAAACCAAGTTGGTAGGTTTAATTTTAAACACGGGTGTCTCTACGTCAGGTAGAATAAATGTGTTGTTTAGAGTGTGGCTGCGGTCGGCCGCCGGAAGGCGTTATCAATTTGTCGCAATGAATGAGATTGTCGCCGCTTGCTGCAATATTGTCCCTCTGTATTCACTTTATATTAACTATCGACTAAAGTTTCAAATAAATATCATGTTAATTGAGTGTTTCACTGGCGTTATGCCTAAAATCTTACAAGAAAAGTATGTTAAATATTATGTCGTTTATAAGCGCTCCATAGCGTTCGACTAGATGGCGCTGTGTTTAAAAATAAGCGTCCTTAATATCATAATTGTTATTATAATTACTGAATAAATTTGCCATAAAAACACAGAATATATTTGTCATCATTATACGAGTAGTTAAACTACTAGTGAATGCAATTTAGTCAAAATTCTGGCTTTAAACTTTGCTTATAAATTAAAGATTTCTTTCTAATACAACTAGTATTTACACACATGACAACGACGCAGAATCAAAAACATCAATTTGCTTAGGTATATTTGTATAAAATTATGTATATGCACTTATATTCAAGTATCTATGATAGGAGAGGATATATAGGATATTGAAATAAAACAAAGACCTATGTTCACAAATTGTTCTTAAATAATGGGTAATAATGTAGTGGCATAAAGTTGGCAACACCAGTAATGGCTCACGTCTGCTTTAAAAAGAAACCGGTTTCATCAATAATAGTTCCATAAGGAAAATTCGCCTTATTGTGCTGTGAATCGCCTTTACATCAACTTGTTTCAATTAAACCTCTGTAAAAACAATATTTCAAAATGCTTTTAAAGTTTAGTATTATTTTGTTTCTCGCCTGCACGTTATTTGCTGCAAATGTTGTAGGAAAAGATCACAAGCGAGGTACATGATAATTTTCTATTATATTATATAAAGTACGAGTATATAAAGTACGTTCAAACAACCCTAAGAGACCGACAAAGCGCATATTAGAATAAAGGGTAGACGAAGAAGCCTGTAAGCCTGTATTTTTAATTCAAATCACATTATAACAAACTGTTTTATATGAATACTAATGATTTTGTTTAGTGAAAGACGTTTCGATTTTGTTTTTATGTATGATCGAAACTGTGAAGTTTTATAATGTTATTTGTTTGATTTAAGTGTCAACACAAAAGGGGGAAGCCGAGGAACAGAGTCCAGGTAATTACGGTGAATATGAAGAACATTATCGTAAAGTCAGACAATTGCCTTACTATTATGACGGCAAGTATTAAATATTTTACTAATCAGCCAATGTATTAACCACCGGTTACAAGGTATGATTTAACATTATTTGAAACTTCATATATTTCGCCGAACTTTAATATTATCGTGGTATGGTGAATGTAGTGTTTATATTATTAATAATAATAACCTTTTTTGTGATCTATAAAGTGAAGGATCAAGGGTAGTCCTAAAACCTTAATATTTATGCATGTAATAATACTTCTCTATCCTGTACTAATATACTAACTATACTAATATGTAGGTAACTAATTTAAGATGCTTAAGATAAAGGTACATTTAAAATAAACATCTGTATCTTATAATAAAAATAATATTACCTATATTAACTATTTTAATTTATACTAATACAGTCACTTTTATCAGAAATAAATAACAACAACTGAATATTTTTTTGTTCATTATTTTCAGAAAGCAACCAGAATAGTTACAGCCAATCCGGCCAATATTATGAGAATGGCCAACAGAATCCGTAAGTATCCATAAATAAAACTTTATATAAATACATAATGTATTTAAAGCAACTATAACATCTTTTCTATCGAAAATCATAAATACATAATATAAAGAACAAAACTGGTTCTCAATACTAAGTGTAAAACAAATAAATCAGAACAAAGTAGGTATAAAGACATACTATACGGTAAATAAAGTATGACCTCATAAATACGAGTAAGTTAGACACCAATGCTCAATTGAACTAGTCGTCTATTTCATTTCTTTGGCTGAAAACGTAAAAGATGGTGTCTTGCTTGTTATATCTATTTGCATATATTACTCTATTTTATAATGTTGTGCTAGGAAAACCAGGAAGTTACATCCGTGTCAGGTACAGATAATATGAGTACAAATTTAATAAAACAGCTGCTCTTCAAAAAAAGAAAAATATTTTATAGTTGTTGAACCTATTTCATTGTTAGTGGGTCTTGTATTCCGATAAATGCAATTTATTAAAACCAAAATAGTGACGCATGAGGAAAATGCAGCTATTAATGACGTATTCAATCCTAGTTCTTTATGCAAAGCATGTAGTTTCTTGAATGTAGGTTTTTCCAAAGTAATACATTCTTGTTCTGAAGGGCAAGCTTAAAGTTATCACTTATTGCAGCTCAAATTTCGTACATATAGAACGCAGGTTCATAGCATAAGTGACTGACGCAGAATTCATAGTATAAATGACTTTTTTTTTCGCAGCAATCAATACGATCCTTATGGACAAGACAGTACCGGCTACGGACAATACCCAGTTAGTAAAATTGATTATTATTCATTATGATCTAAATTTAAATTTTACTTTGACATTTAAATTTTGTTTAGTCCTTATTATAGGATACATTTTTGGTACTTACTGATTAATTATTATTTACTTGTTAAATAATATTATGTGATTTACAAACTTGACTTAATCACACACTTTTTGAATCGAAACTCTAAACGTGGATATAGCATATCTCACATGTTATAAAACTAATAATAATCGTTATTCACATTATTACAAGTAAAAGTCTTATTAACATCAATTTTTTTCTAGCAAAAGAGACCGGGATATAAACCAGTATCTATTGGAAATGGTCGTGGAAACACAAATGTAGTATCTATAAATGGTAATGGTGAACCATACGCAATTGGATATTCTTCTCAAGGAGGTGCATTTGAATACGATCAATATGGTAACAGAAAGGATATTCCAAGTTACCCGCAAGGCTCGAAAGGTAATAATAACAATAATGTTGTTCTGGTTAGAGAAAGGGGCAGCAACTCGGATACTGTTCTTCTTACCAGTCAGTCAAAAAATGGACAAAGAAGTTCCATATTGGTGAATCAGGATGGAGCCATTTTAAGCAGCGGATCATCGCGTAAACCATATAACACAAGAGGGTCATATAATCAACAAAAAGGCTACGGTCAAAGTCAAGATTATGGATACTATTGATTCAACTTTGAATAGCCTTAACTTTATCATAAATACATAGAAAAAATATTCATCTAATTCAAAGTCAGTGTGATATCTCCCTTTTTTGTATTTTATATTTTATAGCTGCAGTCGTCAAATACTGAATTCTTAAATGCAACTTAATGTTTTCTAGCATAATTTTATAAAAATTGGGGGCTGAATCGAAATATATAAAACTTAAGGACCATTTGAAAACATTCACATTATTAACATTTAAGTTTAAAAATTTGTACTTTTTTTATTAAAAAAATTGATTAATATAAGCATTTGAATGAATTATTCTTGAACTATCCAATATTACGAGAAGTGTGCAAAAATAATTAATTAATAATCGTATGTTTGCATTCAAAGAAAATAGTATTACGAAATCGTTAACTTCTTGCTTAAAACTAGTTTAAACCAAAAAAAAATAAAGTGAACTTATTGCCATTGAGAAAAAAATATAGATTAATCAAATTTGTTAAACGAACTAGGTATATTTTTTATATTATGACGCGGGTTATAGAAAAAAAACTTCAGTGACGTAATAATCGTTATATTATATAATAATAATGTTAAAACACTTTTATTTAAAATATTGTCCGGTACAAACAGTTTCATATTTTATTTCCATTTTTGTATATAAAACCGGATAATTAAATTGTAGGCTCGCACCTTCCGTCAGGTGTCCTCTTAAAACCTGTAGCGCAACCGCCTGCAAAATTTTCACGTCCATCTTTTGGGTTGGTTTTATTGGATACTGCTGTAGGTACTGCTTCCTGGACTTTAGGAGGAGGAGAAACAGAAGTACTATCTGGCACTGAACTATGGTCTGGAAAAACAATTACATTATCTTCACTCTTTTTCTTTTCAGTAGTTTCTTCAAATTTTATAGTAGTTCCGATTGTTGTAGGCTCATCTTTCTTGCTATTGGAATCCTTTGTTTCGTGGTGAAATGCCTCATGTATATCAACTTTAATCTTATGAGCTTTTTCGTGTATTGATTCAGCGATATCCTTTAATAAACCTCCACTTACTAACGTACAACATAATATAAGAGTAAATGCAAAAACTATATTAAATTTATTCATTGTGTCTAGAAATATTCCCCACAAATATCTTCAATATATTTATCGGAACTGTGATTATTCACTCAGAGAAGTAAAGATATATAAGTGACCTTTAACCTTCGCGGACGAACTAAAGCGATAGTGAATGGCTTCCAAGACCAATTTAAATGTAATATACTATGTTTGTACAATACACTAAATGTACTCAAATTCATCTAAACATTAATTTATTATATTAACAAAACAGATTATACATGTGTTAATTAAGTTAAAAGCAAATTTGTTTAAACATTTTTAAACTAACCTTAAGTTTACAATTTTATTCTGCAGTTTCCAAAATAGTCACGTCTTGAATTATCTGGACAATCCAGGTCCGGTACTCTTATTATTTGACTGGCATCTACACTTTCTGTCGTAGTCGAAGTAGCCATACGAATTTTTTCATGGAAATTAAACACCACACCAGATTTTGCTGACGTTATAAAGTTACAGATGAAAACTATAAGTAATATAGCAAATTTTACGTCCATGTTTCTGAATTGTGATTTATAAACTGCGTCACACGATAAATGGTAAATGTTTATTTTAAGTACTTCGTTCGTATCACCACGGTCTTCTACATACTCCGTTTCTATCCTTTACTGCTCCTTCTTCACAATAGGTGACAGAATTTGGTGGAACCTCGATCATTTTTGTATCAGGTATGATATCGGTGGCCCTTAATGTGGTATTTTGGAGGAGGATAACACTTTCCACGGTAGGAGTCGGAGGTGACAAGAGTCTAAGAATATCTTTAAATGGATTAGCAAAAATATGAACAAAATCTTGTGTTGAAGTTGGAGCTGAATTCACACATAACAAACATTGGACAATAATACTGATCACTATTATTTGCGTGAACGAACGAGTCATAGTATAGGTATGAATAGACTCAGAGTCCACAATAAGCTTATCAGTGAGCACTTCCACCATGCCAACAAGAATGTTATCTCTCTATAATGTTGATAAATATTTAACCTCGCTATGATATTCTAATTCGGTTCATTTCGGGAAAAAAACCCAGTGCATTTTATCTTCATTAATTCATAAATCATAATGCACTGGAGTCATCAAAAATATAAAGTATTTACTTTTTATACAATAATATTTTAAAAGTACAAAACCTATGACGACATGACTCAAGACGAGTTATTGTTAACAATAAATAAATGTTTTTGTATTTTTAAATATTAGTGTAGCTTACTGGCTGAAAATTGCTTGACGACATTTATTTTAAATTCACTTTTTAGTAAGGTTTGTAAATAATATTTTATCGTTACTTGGAATAAGGCACTTATTGTTCATCATTGTAAAAAATCTCGTTAGCTCGCAATACAAGCTCACCTCAGTAAATTCAACTGTTTGGGAAAAAAAGATTGTTAAAATTCTGACCAGTACCGTTTGTTATTGAATTTAAATTATTATTTTTAGTATTAATCCTATAAATATTTACAAGTTGGTATTTATTAATGTTTCAGGGAAATACCGACGTAAAAATAACTGAAGTACTTAAATGTAATCGTTGATTTTCATCGCATTTTATTGTTTATATCTGATAATAGTAAAATCCCAAACATCCTTTGATAATAATATTGCCGCTTAATGAAATATGTCGGAAACGCAGTGTGAGCATCAAAGGAATTTCATAATTAAAACGTCTACCCTTTTGGTTCATATTATCAGATGCTGAAGTTCTATTACAAAAACTTTCAAATGTTTGCCAAAATAAGATACATTACGAATATTTTAAATAAATCAATAATTATATTGTCATTGGAAAGACGTGGATTTTACATTTGCTATTTTTATGACCTGTTTTTAATTGTTCAACTTTTCTACATTTAAATCAAAATATTTTAGATCAGATCAGATCCTTTCAACAAAACAAATTTGTACATTCTATCCCGCAAAATGGATTTATGTATCAAATATTTTTCCATGTGAGTATTTGCGTACAATTCCAATTCAACGCACATTCGGACGCAGAACGTTTCACCTGCCATAGTTTATTACCTATTCAACGGACTCGTACAAATAAAATTGTATAATGTATAAGCGAATAGCAAATGGAGAGTTTGATTTACGAGGGAACGGGTGGCCGCTTCAGTTACGTGCTGAATAACTAACGTAAGGCCATTCTAAGCGCACTTATCGTACAAATATACTAACAATGTTTATAGTGAAAAAAAAAACATTTTTGCAATTGACGAGCATATTTTGAAATAATTTCACATGATTTAATACCCTTGAGGCAATGTTATGAAGGTCGATTATCTTAAACTCTTTTTTTGTTAATGTTTAGTATACATTGGCATCTTTTGTGGATGATAATAATAATTAAATTTTATAGTGTTTCAGTCTGAACTTACGGGCAATAATGTAACAAAGACTAAAGAAAGATTTTTCTTCTGATAAATGTCAAAAAACGTCATTATCATCATCATTAGTATATTATTAAAAAGCATAATTATGGATGATTAAATAGCCTATGAGCTTAAAACCAACTATAGGAATTATAATGACTAATCCTTTTTCTTAATCATTATTTTATTAATATTTATTATAATTACCTATATCTCTTTGAAAATCAATTTTCAATCTTGTTCTTAATACTCTATCGTGGTCATTATCTTCTTTTATAATCAATAATTTAAATTTGATAATATATAATATGTATCTAATCGTTCGATAAATAACACTTGAATTCAAAGAACGATTGGATAAGCTATATTTTTATTTCGTTTATAAAAGAGACAATGATCTTTTGGGTGATTAAAGTAGATTTTAATATTTAATTAATACATGATTACATTAATGAAAAGATTATAATCAGGAATTCCCAACTGCACGTGATTATGTACTACAGATATGGCATATAGCCGCCTTCACAGAGCGAGCTCGAATAAACTGTGAGATTTTCCTTATTGACGTCTGCAGACATAGCGTGCAACAGGTTTTGAGTTTATTATACAGACAACATAATAACCATTTTAAAACTTTTGTTTTCCTCAAAGTCATTTGCAAAATCGCCTGACTACAAATAAGCATTCAAATTTTTTTGTCTGAATGAAGTTTTGAATAAGAATTGTGTCGATGCAAACTAATTTAATACTGACCTAAAAGTAAAATTTCATTTATTAGTATTTTTATCTTTTCTAAATTAACTAAGACACCAGATTTGATACATGTTCTACTTTTCAGACGGCAATTACTTAAGAAAAATTAAATTAACGACGATTATAGTAAATAGTGATGTAGTATCTACATCTTGTTTTCTCTATATTTTATGTCATATAACTGCAAATCATCAACTCTTTTCTTTTGGCCCGCAGATAAAGTCGCGAGCTAATTCATAGTATTTAAATAATCTACATTTTTAGGTTCAAGATTGTTTGCAAGTCCGGGAAGTGTTACCATGCTTGTGTTGATGTTACTGGGATCCACATACTTAACTATATATATATATAAGCAAATTATGATGTAACATTTCGTATCAATATCTATTATCACCCATATTTGTATCTGCAATAAAATTTTATCAAAAATATTGTTTTATTAATTCCAAGCAATCGTATAACTCATCCAATAATAAGAACCAGTGACAATTGTTTTTGATATTTCTTTTAACGAATAATGAAGATAAGATAAAAGGAGGTTTTTTAATTGAATAAATTGCAAAGGTGAGAATAACAAAAAAATAACGAAAAATTACAATTTTCCAGAATTTATTTCGCTTTTATAAGTCTTATTAATTTGAATGAAATGCATTTCAAAAACTAATGCATTAATAAAAAATATTATATTTCTGCGCGTTAGTCGTTTTTTACGATATTCTTAACAACACGTTGTGTGATGACGCAGCGTGATATTTAAGTACTAGGTTGGTAATTGCAATGAAACAACATAGTAAATATATGTTTTATTTTACATATTGTAGATGGCGGTAGTATGCCTGTTTTAAATTACAAACAATATATACATAGTTCCCTTAGAGTGTATACAAAATGAGTATATTTTGGTACTTATTAATATATATAGATCTTTATAATAATCAAACAAAAGAAATGCTTGACTTCAAAAATGTAACGTCGCATTGAATCGCAACGAGATGATTATTTTGTTTGTATCGTCTTATATTATGTATTAATTATTAAAACATATGCATTTTTGTTTAACCAAAATTATCTTAATACAAATATTCAACGAACGCTGCTCGCTTCTCTTCTAATATTTTCTGCTGAAGTGCTTAAACTTCTTATGCTGAAAAAGTTTATATTCCTGTTTTAGTTTTTTTTTTAATTCTAATTGAAGGGAGACGCGATGTTTCTAAATAACGCCCCTTATTATTGTATATTTATTTAAGTTGTAGCATCATTGTTATAATTTAAATTTTTAGGTAATTTTTTAACCTGCTAGTTTTGTTTCTACTTAACTTTAAATAGTCTCTGCTGGTAAAAATGTACTCATATGTACATAGGAGCTACTCACGTAATATTCAGCATCGTTATCAGATCCACTATCATTTTCTTCCGACGATGACGACGATGATGATGATGAAGATGATGAATCTTCACTGTTATTGTCTCTTCCCTATAATGGATTAAAGCGAGTTATTGGTTTTTTCTCAGTATGTAAACACGAACATGAAAGTATAAATATCAAAGCTTTTTAACGGTTTTAAAAGTTAAAGCCGAAGTCTTAACACTTTTCAATGTATTAGTAAATTATGTCATAGGACAGATCGTTACATTTATTGTCCTTTAGGTAATAATCATAATAATTAATAAAATATTCTCGCCAAAATATGAATTTAACAAGTCTTTCTCCGTCCGCACTAAACTTGAAATAAAAATGTTGGAGCAGAAGTTGGGCAGGCATTCGTCATTATTGCTCATTAGAGCCGCAATCCAACCTCGCTTGAAGGAATTCAGCGTAACGCGAACGTTCTCTAAACAAATTGAAGAGTTTCCTGCGTACTTCACTAAAAATTACCAATGAACCTCTGAGTGTTTAACTTCCGTATTCGCTTATTATTATTTGAAAGACATAAAAACACACTTTATTCTTCGAGTTCTTTAGGATTGCATATTTTAAGACTTCCGACTTTTTATCGTTGTCTAATTTATAGCTATAAAGAAATGACATATTGACTAAGAGTTAATATTTTCACTTAAATGCATAATAATAATTTAGATATTATGTAGTATGGTACACTTTAAATATAACAACAATAACTGTTACATTAATAAAAATCTCTGTGGAAATAGATACGAAGATGTATTCTATAAATATTTAAATATAGAGTTCTTATGTGCGTAAACTATTTTCGAAAATCTGAAGTGGTAGGAAAAAACATACATATTGTAATTACCTATCATTGGTCGTAATATAATATTTAAAAAGTGTGAAATGAATGGTTTCTAAACAATAACAAAATGTACGTACTTTGCAGTCGTCATTTTCTTCGGATGACGATGATGATGATGATGATGATGATGAAGAATCATCCTGCTGGCACTTCAGCTTACGATTTCCTCGTATTATGATTATCTGTATTAAAATGCAAAACAGGAAAATCAATGTATTATTACACTAGCTGCGCCCTGCGGTTTTACCCGCGTAGTTCCCGATCCCAGAACAATATCGGAATACAAAGAATCCTATGTGTTAAACTAGGTTATCACCATATCACCAGGTTATCATTTACAAATCAAATTTCAACAAAATCGGTCCAGCCGTTTTTGCGTGAAAGAATAACAAACATCTTTAAAGACATTTTTTCAAACTTTGACATTAATAATATTAGGAGAATTCCGTAAGACGTCGAAACATACGATCGACTACTAATAGACACGCTTGGACCGTGTTTTGTTTTTGTTAGTATCACATAATATTTTCCTTATTTATGTATTAGTCATCTGAATATGTAACAATCATTTGACATTTCCTGTTATAAGTTACACGGGATATTAGCATGCGTGAGAATAATTATTGTAGAATATGTTTAACTAGCGGACCCGTGCCCACTTCGTTGGGCATAATGTTAACAATCTTTTTTT
>JADANM010005989.1:5091330-5114939 GCA_026213755.1 Eurema hecabe | reverse complement strand
TAATATAATATAATATAATATAATATAATATAATATAATATAATATATACAATATAAGACTCTTATTAAAATTTTATAAGTGTTACATAAATTTATTTTAAATAAAGAAGTAGTCGTTACCAGTTGGTAATATAAGAAAAGTCATACAACAACCGTTTCCGCTATACCAATAAAAGTTTTGTTATTTATGTCACGTATAAAAAATGACAATAGAGTACTATAAAATTCACAATTTACTAAATAACACTTAAATACCCGTATGTTTTCTAATAAATATACATTTCCATTTCCATTTACATTTCACGTAACTCTGAGATTTTGAGTACCAACGGCAAGTAGATACCTCAAATATTTATAACTTGTTGGCCCGTGCCCTCTTCGATGGGCATAATGTTAGCAATCCTTTTTTTATATAGCCTATGACACTCAGAAATGGATTTGAAGAATTTTTAAAATCGGTTCAGTAGATCCCGAGATTACTCTTTACAATTTAACAAACACACAAACTTTACTTCTACTTATTTAATTTTAACTCAATACATGAAATTGTCTATTAGAGATTATATTTATTTAATAAAAGCAATAAACAACAAATGTTTTATTGAAATTTAATACAAAAAATACACAATATTTGAATGTCTGTTGAAACTGTAGTATGCATCTAATATAGGTATTACCGATACGTATCAGTAAAAAGTTATTTTTATTGAAACTATATACTTATTTATATTTATAGGCGTATTATTATTTTATAGTTTACGATTTATGTAGACATTATTAGTGTTCATGCATCCATTTCCTATATTGTTCTCCTCGCCGCCAAAAACGAATTTTCCAAATTTGAAGCCCTTTGGGAAACCGTTTCGATCCAGCTGAAAGATGAAAAATATTATATTAATTACACGACGTGGATTTGGTATGACTTCCGTAAAATATAACTAGATTCCGCTGTTATTTCTTCTTTATCTACACGTTGTAATACGAGTATGACTTAAAATAACATCAAAATCCTATGTATATGTATGTTTTCTTATATACTTCAATTAGTTTAATTATGATTATGATTGGTACTTAGACTTTAGAGGCACTAATCCCGAGTTCAAACCAATACTACTAAGCTACACAGACAAAAAACATACAACAAGATGTTCATACAAAATGAACAATAGGGAACGTGCAGGAACTATAAGTGGCAGCACTCCTGCGACAGAACACACACGATGCGGACAATAAAATAAACTTAACATCATCGTGCTGTATCCAAAGAAAACATTGTTTTAATGATTAAAACTACAAAATACGGTTTTAGAACAATTAATTATTATATTATCGACAACGCGGTCAAAATATATTACAAGGTCGAAAGCTCTTGGAGGCCGGCCACGTGTTAAATGTGGAAGAGAAAAATGATACAGTGATAATTGGCAACTGGATAATTTGTTTACATACAAAATCGTATGTACAACTAAACTTAGTTATTTTCAGTAATGACATCATTAGTAATTTCTAAATGCTTTTGAAACTCATAGTTACGTGTGTTTTTTTACTGCGTTAACCCAAATTGATGCTCGAGCGAATATACAACAAATGTATTAGGTTCATGTACTTGAAAATGTATAGTGCTTACCCGAGTTACCCGCTTTTATATCCTACACTATTTATTTTAGGCATGGTAGGCTATAAATTGCCTCCTCTTGCAGCACGCGCGGCTGACGCGTGCGCTGAGGGCGCTCAATGCGTTAGCGCTACAAATGGATTTGTTTAATTGCAATTTTAATGATTTCGCAAGAGCAGCCTACTGCTACTGTTCGAATATTTGTAACTGATCTTCTTAATATATGTCTGAATCTAATAAGTACACTATCGAATTAGGCATACTGTAATGATAGTGTATGTGTGTGTAAATAAATAAATAAATGAAACCTTTGCTGCTTTTCACGTAACCATGGCATCCTTCCTTGTAAAATAATAAAAAATTTACGCCATTTGATTTACTGTGTTTTTTTGATGTCGAAGCGCACGTTCCCTATAGAATTGTATAAGATGTCATAAGCCTCATTAGTAACAGATACTTACTTCAAAATCGCAAAACCTGAAACAAAAAAACAATATTTTTTTGGTATATCCTTACAAAAAAAATTAAACTTCTATTAGAAAACATAGTATAAAATAAAAAAAAAATCAAGAAATTTAGTTACAAACAAACTAATATTACTTACAAACTATCGCAGTAGTTCCTATTTACTTAATGATTACTTTTATAAATATTTCAATTAATTATTATTTACAACCTATTAAGTCTTGTAAATTATTTTAATGGTTATAATTAAGTCTAATATCAGTGTACGCAAAAAATATGTTAAACTTATATCTGTTATTTAATTATAAAACATACCCAGCCCATGGTCTCGCTAAACAAATATTTACTAACAAAAATATCGCAATCGTTATCAGGAGAAGCTTCTTCATTTTATTAATTTTAAATTTACTTGATGTATTTTATAAAATATAGCTTCTTGTCCTCTCAGCAAGAATTCTATGAAGTTTATCCGTATAGTGCACCATCAACGTTACATATAAAGACAATATTACAAAACAAAACAAGGGAGACCCCTTATATAATAGAATAAAGTGTTGCCATAAAAAATATTTGATTTGCACAAATTTAAGAAATAATTTATATATAAAAAAATAAAATCAGTGTTGCTTAGGTATGTTGTTTTTTGAATGGTTATTAAAAACACGGAAAGTTTTATTTATTATTTATTAAACCACTTACACATTACTAGCAAGAAAAATGTAAGTATTAGCTTTAATGCGAGGCGTAATGATTATTTTAGTCGATGAATGGTTTTTTATATGGTTCAACGCGACTTCGTTCACGTAACCATCTCATCATCATACACACCTACCCCTTTTTCCTCTCCTTAAGATAGTTTTTAAAGGAATATTCTAAACAAACTATTATCTAAATCGGTTCAGCTGTTATCAAGTTTTGCACATAGCTACTCATTTGGCTATTTATTTTAATATAGATAATAACTTTACTATAAGAAAAAAATCGTAATTTTAATGCATGCCTCTATTAGTGACTATTAGTAGGTGTAACTACCGACTAACCCCCTAAATGTTCCTTCCTTATTGCTCCTTGACGGGCTCACAGGCACGTGTTCGACAGGTCAAGCCCGGTCCTCCTAAATTTGGCAGTAACCTTCCGAGAGGAGCAGCGGCACCGATTAACTTGGTGATAATTCAAGTGTGGCCGACGGCGACGCTCGCATCTGCAGGTGGTCTCCGCCGAAGACTGTGGAAGTACAGAGCCTCTGTTTAATCGAGATCTACTCTTAGTCCCAACCCCTGAATCCTCGCAACCACTTGCTGCACTCCTTGACTAGCGAGCGCCGCCGCCACCTCATAAGTCTTCCTGCGGGCCGTAACCAACGTGTCGTCCGCGTAGCATACGAGGGCCGGGGGTCGAGGCCCTCGGAGCACCCAATCATAACCAATGCTCCACAGGAGTGGTCCCAGGACAGACCCCTGCGGGACACCACAAGTCATGGGCCTCCAGATAATCCGGCCGTCCCGTCCAACGTACACTACCTGCCTACCATTTATATAGTCGCCGACCGATCTCTTGAGGTAAAGAGGGACTCGATGGTATCGCAGTGCCTCTCTTACGTAGGAGAAGGACAGCGAATTGAAAGCATTTGCAGTATCAAGTGAAACCGCCATCAACCCGCTGCCGGCCGCAACCGCCTCGACAGCGTTTTAAGACGCATAATTGCATCGATCGTATATCGGCCCTCTCGGAAACCAAATTGGCTGTCGTTAAGATCGGGACCCTCCATGTGACCCGTTTTAGTGTCTGCGTAAGCACTCTATGTATTAAAGGTGTAGATTTCAAAAAATGAATAGGGCTATACTAATAATAGTTTATCAAAACACAGATATATTCGGTGCATCTTTAGATGAGCTTGCATCCTGCACAGATTTTTAATAAACCGATTTAAAAATCGAAACTGTTAGGTGCTGATAATTAATGATTTAAAAATTTCTTTGAGTTGTAAATTATAGATAAGACTTCTTGCTAGCAATTCGATGAATATAAAAAAGAAACGATTCTAGGGTTTTTAGCTTTATTTAAATAATTGTTACAATTTTTACCAAAAATTGGCGAGGCAAGGCAATTCATACAATAAATGGCAATAAATACTAATAGTCGCGAATACCATGTAAGTTATATATTATAACAGTATTCTACATATTATATATTCTAAATATCAGTAATATACCACCTACAAATAACATAATGGTCCGAGATCCCAGGGCCACCAGACATCACGTATTTTCTAACGAACGAAATGTGGACGATTGAGTAGTGTTAGTATGTACTAAGAACGTATCCCTACCTCCTAGCTTGCTCAGACGGCCAATTTTCAGGTATCAGGTAATATGTACCTTCACATAAAAAATTTCCAATCTCACGTAAATTCTAATGTTATTTTAATGTACGTAGAGCCATCTCTTGGCAGAGAATAGACAACTTTACACTATTCTGTGGCAAGGTGCCTTGTACGTTGCGAAATAGTCTGCCAATATATTCTATACCCAAACCCGATGCAGTAAGACATAATATTTTACCGGTATAAGAAGTAACTAATTCATTATCCTTTTTCCCATGACCTATAGCTACCCTATAAGGATTTCCTTACTAAAAAAAAGAGAAAGACTGTCTCGTATTCAACGCGGCTATGACATTTGATGCACTCCTTCAGAACCTTTGTAATATTACTACATAGTTATTGTAATAAAAATTTAAGTTACGTCTTTAGCAGACCCTGCTTTATACTTAAAATACATCCGTTCATCGATACATAAAAACAAGTTTATTTTAAATCAACCTTTGTCTATTTTTCTGTGTTATTGTGAAGTTCCTTAAAATTTAGGATTGCTTTTAACATAATTTTGATTTTAACGACGAAATTACAATTGTATTAACTCCAATTATCTGCTGAATATTTGCCAAGTAATCAAATATAGGTAGGAAATAAAATAAAGAACGACAAAACTGAAACACCGAAAAAACTGTTTGTTTTATTTTTTCATTGTTGTCATACAGATAAAGGAGTGTTATTGAAAATAAATAGATTTTAACATTGTAAACTATTTATAAATGATTATTTATTATTTAATAATTACAAATTAGATTCGTAACATGTACCATGTTACGATTGATTAAAGTTAACAAGATTGAGGTTATGATGCCCATTTCCTGTATTTACAATTGTGCCAACTAATGGCCCAGATCCTATGATTTTTCGGGTGAAGCTCGTAGCGGTGACTTCCTAAAAACATGAAAAGGAAATAAATATTAAAGTCGAATCGCTTTAAATGTATAGTGAAATATCCCGTAGTCATTAAAGTGATTAACTCCTGAAAATACTATACGCTATCAAACGCTAAGCAAAACTTAAAAAGTCGTATGTTTTACTTGTATCTGCAAAAACATGTTCGACTTCTTTTTCATTCCTCATACCTACTTAATCACCGATGATTTTTATTACGATTATTTTTTCCATCCAAACCAATATATGAAAAAGAGAAGAAATGTTTAAAGTAATATGAAATTATTACTTACAGGATAAGCTAGTCTGTTATAAATCTCTTCAACTGTATACTGCCGTTTTCTTCGAGTTTGGACCTACAACGACCATTTCATTTTTATAATTTGTATAGTAAAAATAATTACAAGTATTCTAACAAAAATACCTCTATTGGTTTCTGTGCTTGATGAGTATTGCTGTTGGGTCTGAAAAAAATGAAATGCTATAATTCTGTTAAGATGATGAAAAATAAAAATGAATAAAACTTAATTTACTTCAATGGTGTAGAATTAACGTATGAAAAACAAACAAGAACTGTTAAAATAACTGCTATAAACGTTTTCATTGTCGTAGATGTCGTCTTAACTATTTAATTAAATACTCTATATATTATACAAAAATATGTCTTGTAGATTAGCTTACTTGACACTGACTGACTCGCGTCTTATCCAACGTGTGTGCAATTTACAATGAGGATAATACTCATTAATACATTCATAATAATTAAAAATATGTTTTGCTTAAACTAAGTTCGAAAGGTATGCAATGTATGTTTGAGGATATCAAACTTAAAATATCTTAACGTTATTTTTTTCAACGTCATAATGTTATTCACAATGTCAAAGTTCTGCTATTTATATAAATAGTATCACCATTTACCGATAATGGAAGCTCCGATTTTGTGTGACTTGTAACATACAATTCTTTAGTGATATTGCTTTAATTAGCTACGAGTAAGATGCAGTTTTTTGTCATGATGAAACCAGCTTTCGTCAATTTGCTAACAATTTGTTAATAGATGGATTCTGGCGAATGATACTATATCTAGCCATGTTATCTCTATAAAAATTGGTAGCGTTTAAAGAACAATTCTACAAAATATCAACCAATTGAACTTTATAAAACATCCCAAAACCAGACCATCATTGGTTGAATCGTTGTTTCCTGTATTTCACAAAATTTAAAATAATGTATTTGTATATGTTACCTATATTTTATTGTTAAGATTGATTGTAGATGGAAAAAAATGTTTTAATACTATATGGAAGATCATCACTCTCCTTCTCGTCGTTTATGCGGTGAAGAAATAAAAGGTTGTGTCATTTCCTTTAACACTGCTTAACATCTGGATGTATGGCTCACGTCCATGATCATAATATTTGACCAAGAAGACAACTTACAGAACAGACGCGAAAACTCGTCGCATTCAGAAAATCCTGCACGTATAAGACACAGATAGAAACCCTTAGTAAATATGCACGTTGTTGCATTGAAGTGATTAAACATTAACGTGAAACAACACTTTAATAAGGTAAATTTTATAACAATGTGAAATTGATCACACAATGGAATGGGCTGTAAAGTATCAGCATTTATTGCTTGTTTATTATCCTCTGAAATTAGATTTGGCGACGTCTGCCATTTTATGACATTGTAAACAGTTAGTATAATCGCCATTTGATAGCAGCTATTTATTTGAGGGTTGTGTGAAGCAATAAATTTAGATGAAGATCACGATAAAACCTTTCCATATGTTTATCATTTTTTTTATATTAAAATAAACTTTTCTCTTGCTGTAGGTACATACAGGGTTAACGTTACAACCACTGATATCGTCAAGAATAATGAATGTACAATAAAATTGATATCACACAACCTATCATTCAAAACAAGTAAATTGGATTTTCATTACTAATTCATAACATTAACTACTTCCCATATATATTTTTTCTCTATAAACATCATATTAATATAACAATAAATTAAAGTATTTGCATTAAAAGCAATTGATTTGAGTAATTAAATAACCTGTACACGATACAATTACAGCCAATATAAATAAAATGCCTAACGAAATGATGATAATTACTTTAAATGTTTTCATTGTGTTGTTGGCAGACCTCGTCTATGGAATCACCTGACATTAACGTTGCGAAAATATTTCCAACAAATGAGGCCATTTACTCGAGAGTCAAATGTAACAACTTTCGTAATTACGATCAGCATTCAAATAACCACTAATAATAAGCGCTCAATTATTGTATATTTATACGTTTTTTTTATTTAATACCACAGGTTTGCGATCTGTTCGAAATAATATCGATTTAATGGGACATTTCCATATAAGTACTGACAAATTACTCCGCAGTTATAATAATCCATATACGAGATACCCACTCATTTCTAAAGTCTACGTTTGTCGTAAATTAGCTACTCCTATGCTATTGTATTTTAGTAGGCATTTCGTAGATGTAAAACACGAATTTTATTTAAATAAAATAGAAGCCTTTGTTGAAACCAAAGGTGTTTCGAAAAATCGTGTACGTAATGGAAATCGTGTCTGCCGCCCCTGGGGCATCGCAGATTTTCTTCACAAAAGACCGAACAAAAAGGTTTTAGCGTCACATGAACATTGTAATGCGTGCCCTTACTTTCTACAAAATAACCAACGAAGTTAAGTAAACTTTACGCTTACGTCTTAAGTGGCATTCCCGTTTTATTTCTCATTGGATATGTGAATATGTGGTCCTTGGTTTAGAGACATGTTCTACAATAAGCTGTAATAAGTTGCAATGTTTCCAACGCTCTAAAGACAGTCAAAATATAAGCCATACTAAGTTATATTATCATGACCACAATTTTAGGTGTTTGGGAAACTTTTTATAACTAATAATTAATTAATCGATGAACGAGGGCTGCGGATAAATATTAGTCGGTATGCGTCTTTGTATTTTTTATAATAAAAAGTAAATTAAAATAAAGTATTGAAATGTTTAACAATTTACAATATTCTACGTCCTTTTCCTTATGTTTATAACCGTCATAATTTATGTATTTTTATTGGTATTACTACTTATCCTTGAAAATTTACATATTTTATGATAAGCTCTTTTCTAATATCTATGAAGTTAATATTCATATTTAATAGTCCTTATAATATTATTGAGTTAAATGTATATCTTAGGTACCTAACGCTTAAAGCCAACAGGGTGGTAATATAACATCGAACTATTCATAGGTAATATAAAGTGATTGACAATAGACCGCCAACATTATCTCACAAAAATTCCTGTATCAAATCTTGAAATCACTTCGTATTGTTGTCTTTTGTGTTCGGGTTCGCATTCGTTTTCCATCGCACACCATTATTCACATTAAGTGGACAGATCTCGGGTCAGATCCAGGCACAAGAAAAGCACAAAAAGTGCCCGCTTTATCCGAGCATGATAAATCTACTTCAAATCCGAGAATAGCGTCTTTTATGAAGGAAATTGAAATAAACCGACCGTACGGATAACGGCTAAGTAAGAAGATCGGGATCCCTTTTAGGAGATATCGCTTTCGTTCATTAAAATATCATCATTATAATAAAAATTGCAAACTAACAAGCACCAGCACCTTAAATAGACGTAATACAAGCGCTTTGTAAGATGTCACTATTCAAGTGTGGTACAAATGAAATCGACCGTGAAATAGTTACCACATAAAGCGGTTGTCTCGCGAACAAACGAAATAGCCAATCGGCAATCGGCGTTTGGCGGAAAATTGGATAGCAGTATAACACAATCGAATCTCTAGCAGATATCTAACTAGAATGTGGCATATCAATAAAATCCGATAACCAAACACACATTGAATCTAAAAACATGCATGTTTATTTAGAGTTATTAATGATATCACTTTAAAAATATGTACTAGTGTCGGTTATACACAATAGATTTTGGAAAAATGGACTTGGTGAAACCCCTAGGTTTTTATATATTAATCTGGCTACTAGCATAGATCTAGCACAGTTGACGACAGTTTCTAAAAACGATTGCAAGAAATGGGCTCATTTTCGCTCTCAGTTCGAAATTGTGCGCTCATAAACAATCTCGCTTGATAAGTTTAATAAACGTTGTTTATACTTTCTTAAAATATATATTTTAAGTCGTAGTAGAGATTCGTAAACTAACCATTGCAACAGGTATTTTAGCGTTATGTTGAATAATACTGTACTACTGTTACTAATGTAGCTATTATTTATAAAAATATTTCAGTTTTAAAGATTCAAACGGTCAGACAAATAAACTATCATCTTAATACCTTAATACAGATCAAAATAATCGCGTTTAAGAAAAACATAAAACACGCAAAAACCCAAAGCCAACAGGTATTTACTAAAGGCAATATTTTTATGTATGATATTTATATGTCATTTATATGTCAGACTTTAGTATACCATATGGCATCGCTCAAGAACGTTGCGTGTGAGGGCATTTAAAAACTAGATATTAATTAGTTCATTCCCATCGCTTAGACAGTGAACACAAAAAACTTGAGAAATTCACAAATCTTATTCAATACAAATTAGTAAATTATGAAGTTATTAATTTTACTCGTTTGTGCCTTTGTCGCTCTTGTTTCATTCGTTGATGCTAGACCCTCTGTGTAAGTGAACATTTTTCTGCACTACTGCGTGTTATTTTCTTAAGCTCAAATACAGTATTCGATAAAGTTATATTACTAACAGTCCATTGTTGTTATTTTAGATACAGTCCAATTGATAAGTTTCAACAAAGCACGAAGCCGGAACTAGAACAGGTAAAATAGATATCAAATATTAATTTTATCATAAAACGGTAAAATTTGGTTAAATGTCCTACAAATATATTTCCTACTTAACATTACAAACATTACAAACAACATAAAACAAAGCCGATCTGTAAATAAACTTCTGTCTGTCCGTATGTATGGTTAAATATTTAAAACTACTGAACCGATTTTCACTAGGCTTTTTAGTAAAACCTCGAACTAATTTATTTGCGTAGTTAAAATATAAAAAAAAAATCCTTATAGCCGAAATCACTAATCATTATTATTTTAACCTTTAACCTTTCTTTAGATCGTGTCGCCTCATTAAAATGATGGGTTTTTATTATTCAAACCAACTGTATCTGGGGTGCACCTGCATAAGAAGTGATTCCATTTCTTATATTATATTTAATTTAGTGTTTACTATTATTACAGCGTTATTTAGCATTCTGGACAAATATGAACCTAGAGATAACTAAAAACTATTTTTATTGAGTTAAAATATTGTTACTTATTTCGATAAAAGTTATGACATTAGTTTACGTAAAGATATTAATTAGTATTTACAGTACTGATTAAGAAGGTAAAAAGCTATTGATGTAAAAATGTATAATGATATATTTAGTGGTCCACATTTGTTTGTAGTAACTCGTTTTATGGCATTTCGCATAGCAACCTGTTTCAGTTGAAACTTTAATAATATTTAACTTTAATGTTACCCGTCAAAGAAATTTCCAAAGTAAATTATTGAAAACAATCGTAACATGAATATTTGAGTGCTGTTTTTAAACAAGAATTGATAGCAGGTAGTAGAAGTAGTCTCAAATAGCCCATGGTCCTCTTATTTAATAGACAAGTAGATATCACTAGATCTAAAACGAAACAATCTTTAAGCAGGCAGCAAGAGCTAAACGTAGCCCTGGGTTCACGTATGAAGAACACAGCAGCCATTCTTATGTAAGTATTAGATGAATAGATAAGATAGACAATATTGCACTCTTTCTAGTAAATTTTCTATCGTCCTTAGGAATAGGCATACGTACAACATATACTCGTAAGGCGACATTTACCAAAAGTCGTAAATGATTGTTTTGTAATGTCATGACGATTCAAAAAAACTTAAAGATAAACTTGACTTGACATTAAAATATGAACTGAATTAACTACGCATCTGCTCTACCAAAAACTAAAATTTAATTCGTACACCTTTACAAATGTGAGCTCCGTCGTAAATTAAATATTAATAAAAAATATGTATGAGAAGGCTACCAAAAAATTATGTTCGTAATAGAGGTAAATATCGAATTAATATATATAATTTTGTTTTCAGTCCTCATCGTCCAGTCACTATAAAAAAGTTACATATTCAGGGTCTGGCCCAAGGAATATCATCTACGTAGGCAACGGAAGTGGCAATAGGGTCGTCCTTAACGTTGGATAAAGATTATTATTATATAGACACCCCAAAGGACACTAAAATCAACTAACATTCATTTATTTTTTATAATTTTTTGCCGTTTAAAAAAATAAAAATAAACAAAACATCATGACGTATGTATAATACCTATGTTTGTTCCATCTTTATATTTGAGTCAAACAGACAGTAAAGTACAAATGTAATTAAATATTGGTAAGTGTTTTTAAAAAAGGAGTCTCCAAAATCTCTTATTTCTCGAATATTAAAAATGAACCTTTTGCTTAAAAATGTATTGAATCAATAAGTAAATGAAATAAGTGCATTTTACAAGTTGTGATATTTATAAGATCACTTAATTTAATTATGTGAATAATAAGTTATTTACAATAAAAAGTATATTGTAATAAAATTTACCAACAATATGATATGATATACTTCGTTTTCTTTCCTTAACTTTATAAACGTCATAATTTACGTCTTTTAAATATTGTACCTATTTTGTATTCCTTAAATAGTAATCCTAATCCTTTAACATAAACAAATAATTTAAAAGAATTTAAAGTTTATTTAATATATTTCATGATAAATTGGGGTGGTGGTGTGGTGGTGTGGTGACCATTTATCAATAAATTATTTTTATAAAATCATTATAAATATAATAACAAAGGAAATTTTTGAATGTTACGTAAGAATTTGACATGCACAATATGTGCACATAGGTTTATCATGGTCGCGGTATCCGAAACAGGATTTTCTCCCGTGAAAAAAAATGAAGATGGTACTTTAATATCAATAAATAGAAGTCATACATACCTCAAATATTGCAGTTCTTAACTAGTATATATTTGAACTTTAAAGACCGTGAAATACCATTAGGTTATCACATAAAGCGGTTTCGTAACTACGAACATAATATAAGTCTAACATAACCGCGTAGATACGAAATTTCTTTAAGTGCATCTGCATGCATAGGTAAAGGGGTTAGCAAGAGTTAGTAAAGAGTAAGGGAGTTTACGTTTACGTTTAATTGGGTTTACGTAATAAAAACAATATTAAGTTATTTCACATGCAAAGTTCATCAGTTAGTTAGATAACAACTTTATTCATAATGAATAATTGTTTGTGAAATTCTAACGCCTATCACCAGTTTGGGGACCCAGTTACTAGCAGATATAATATACTTAAATTTGGATATATGTAAATAAGTACCTACTGAATGGTATATGTATATAAAAACATGCATATTATTTAGAGTACATTATAGGATATTACAGCTTTATTTTATATAATTAAATCGGTAACAAATACATAACACAACATATAAACTAATATTAATAGATAGTAGGTACTTTTAGACTTAGATATATGTTTTAGCAGCCCTAATTAAATTATCATAGTTTAGAGACTACTATTATGAGGTAATTTCATACAAAATGCTATTTACATTTTGGAATAATATAACATGCAACGTGAAAAAATATACAGGACTTGAAAACTTTTAACTTATTTAAAAAGAAAGATATATGTTTATACGGTCGAATTGAGAAACCTCCTCCTTTCTTTTAAATCTGTTAAAATTGATAACGATATTAATGCATGATCCATCTTCCGTAATGTATGTTAACTACCATCAAGTGCGACCAGGTAATATCAGCGCCCTCTGTCGTAGCTTTGTAGGACTTTGTAGGAATTAAAAGTGTTTAAATGAACAAAGGATACGTTACAGACTACAGTGCGATTCCAGTTGGTAATTTTGTAGAGTCGTGTTCCAAATGTTGTTTTTGCAGGTCAATTTATTTTTATAATTATCTTGAAAAAACAAGCATGGTCAATTTTTTTATTATAAACATGGTTCTTATTTTCATCTCCATATCCAAGTCATTTCGTAAGGCATACCCTTACAAATTGTCTTGGTCTCTTGAAGACAGGCGAAGTATCTGACGTACGTAGGTACTACGCAAGTATAACTTAATAAATAAATGATGAAGGTGAATCACTAAACATGACGTCTTTGTAGATAATCGCAAATGCGTCATTCATTTATTAACTTTGGTCACAATTACGAGCTTAAGAATACCTCTTGAAAGTTTAAAAAAGTATGTTTCATATTATATACAAAACGATTTACTTATCACCTTTCTTCATTTGCTTACGTGTATTACGTAATGTTTGTAAACCTACAACTAAATCTTACGATAAACAAGAACAGAAAACCTCGTAAAAAACCCCAAGCTAACAGGTAATTCCTAAAGATCTTAATGTATGAATAATATTATGCATCCTCAGACTTTAGTATACTATATGCCAACACCCAAGAACGTTGCGTGTATGTAAGAGGAATAATTATAAAATACAAAATCAGTTTATCCTCATCGCTACGCCAGTGAACACGAGAAAACTTGCAAGGAGTAAAAGCAATTTACAAAACTAATATAATACAATTAAATTGATAAAATATGAAGTTATTCATTTTATATGTTTGTGCCTTTTTCGCTCTTGTATCGTTCGCTGATGCGAGACCACCCTCTGTGTAAGTAAATATTATCTATATTACTGCGTCTTCTGCGCGATTTATTGAAAGGTTATATTTCTTATAGCGTTTTATTTTTATTTTAGAGACAACACAATTGATGAGCACCAAAACGCGGCGCCGAAACCGGAAGAGGTAAAACATTGAATTAATATCATACCTATACAAATTAACAAAAAAACATCGATCTAAAATTTTACGACGCGGTCGTTACTGAGTATCGAGTAAGATCGACCTATAAATTAGAATAGATAGAAAAACTTAAATTTAAAAGATAATTTACTTTAAGGCGAACTGATTAATTAATTATCAATGCATAACCTTTAACCTTTTTGTTAAGATTGTGTTTACTAATAACACATTAAAATGACATGCGCATGTGTGCAGATTTTTTCGATTATAACATATTTTTCCTCGTAAAATTTTGTAACAGCTGTATAATGTGAATTGCGCATCCGAAACATGTCACAATATTGAAGTTTTACCTCGTTTATTCGGTAGATATTTTTAATCACTTATCAGGTTATTGTAATGATTATATTGACACAGTAAAATTTGTGTATGATATATGTATCTTAAGGTCCATCTTTGTTCGTAAAATAACTTGTTTTATTACATTCCGTATTGCAACCGGTTTCAGTCAATATTACCATTACAGTTTACCTACACTTTTGTCATTATGAACCACGGTTCATCGTCCGTCAATATGAATGAAAAATATATTTTTATATGCAATTTAAAGAAAACCAAAATATATTAATTTTCTTAAAAATTTTACATTTTAATAATAATTTAGGCAACTTTTTATACCCGCTATTATTCAAAACATACCTACATGCCGATAGGTCGATAACGGGGCAAATTCATTCTATTTTCCTCAGTCTTTCTGTATATTATAATTTATAGCGAGTGTTTTATTGATAACATCCTGACCTAAAATGTACACGCTTAATACCAAATAATAATATAGTAATAGTTAAGTTTTTAAACTTTACTAAAATGAAAATTTCGGAAATTGTCTTATAAATCTCTTAATAGGTACCGATTTTAAGGAGATAGAAGTCTATTTATTTATTTTACAAATGAAATTTAGAAACTGAACATTTACCTAAATTGAATTTCAGGTAATCAATTTCGTCTAAAAAGTGATTTCTTTAAAGCTACTAGTAAATTGTGATATTATATGTTAAATACAAAAATATAATCACTTATTACACAATTCGCAACTTAATAGCTCCGGTTAGTATAAAACGATGACATGCCTTAAACTTTATTTTCACGTTTTTCCTGCTACGATGCAGTACAAAATGACAATTCTTCGTTTTTTCTTAAATGATATAATTTTGTAGAGTACTATTTTATTAACAAAATCACTAACTTAAAATAAATGCATACCTAATTGTACCTTCGTTTGAAATTTTAGCTTATCATATCTAACTTAGATATAGGAGCTGCGAAAAATGGCGAATTTAAAATAGTTATTGTATATCTGAAGACAAGCAAATTTTTTTTTTTCAATACAATAAAGAAAACTTTTGTACAAGTGAATTTCATAATTTTACGGTCTTAGGTGTCTATACAGCAGTTATAAAGGATTTGGTCTATACATAAATAATATTTTACAATGTTTATACATATATTAAATATAAAAATATGGTTTAAATTTAAGGTGGCGAGACCAAAACGTAGCCCTGACGTGACGTATGAAGAGCACAGCAGCAGTAGCTATGTAAGTACCTTTAAGTAAATTATACATATATTAAAAGTAATAATGATACCAATAAATATTGAAAAAAGAGTATAAAAAGTGACATAACTTTTTCCGCTTAATAGTTAAGGTGCACACTATTTTTTTTGTCATCATTATTTACTTATACAACATAATATAACAATAACATATTCGACAAGATCTTGCAGATCGTGGTTACACAAGAAAAGAAATATTTAATAGTCACACCAAATATTTATTTTTGGAAAAGCCGATGAAAGCGTTTTTTTTTTGGAATAAGCCTACTCCAAAAATTATTTAAGTACAACTGAAAATTACTTAAAAAAATTATTTCCTCCTCCTGAACACGATTATAACTTCTCTTTTTTTCTGTTTTCAGTCATCATCGTCTAGTTACTACAAGAAAGTAACATATTCCGGCTCAGGCCCAAGAAATGTTATCTTCGTGGGTAACGGATCGGGCAATCAGATCAGTTTACACGTTAGATAAATCGATTGATAATGAACAGAAAACCTCTGTAGCATGCAAATGTTTCCCTATCTTATTTCATTAATATGAAAAATGTGTATATAGTATTCCCAATATTGTACGAAAATGAAACATCTGTTCTGATTATAAAATAAATTAATTGCGTAAAAAGTGAAAAAAACGTATACCTAAACATATATTATATATATGTATATATATAAGTGAGATACATATTGTCTTTGTGATTTAACTAAATTTTAATAAAAGTAAGACGTACGTGTATAATTAGTTGAGATTATGTATATGGACCTAACTTGTAACAGCGCCAAGTGGAGAAGTTATCTTTTATCTTAGCATAGAAAAAGCATGCACCTTTTCTTGTAAACAACATAGGTGCTAAGAAATTGTCAAGTGCATCAGATTTAGAAATTAACGAATTCATCATTTAATAATAAAATGAATAAATCATAATATATATAAATTAAATGTCACGTTGTTTATCCGCGATCGACTCCCTAAACTACTTAACTGATTTTAAATTAAATTTTCACACCGTGTGCAGTTTGATCCAACTTAAAAGATAGGATAGCTTACATCTTAATTTAATACGTATGCATAATATATCGGAGCGAAGCCGGGGCGAAGGTATATGTATATGGACCGCACCGCTTCATCCGGCTATCCAGTGATAATACTAAGCCTAGGCCGTCGCAGAGGTGGACTGGATACTTTATATTTTTTACGGCTCTAAATGATATAAAACCTGCTGCACACAAACTTCAAAAGTAATTTGATATTCAACGGTGTTGTTACCTACGTTTATAACACTATGAAAATTGAATAAAAATATTTAACTTTATCAGCAGCTTTTATTCTTATCATTCCTATGTTAAATATATCCTCAGATACAGAAAATTGCCTTTAGTAGGTACCTTTAACTTTCTATCTATAGATACATGTCAATGTGTGCAGATTCAAAATTGCAGAGTGCAGGCTATAAATCAATATAAATAAAAGTGACAGTGTCAGTTTTGACAATTAAATAATGATTTTTCAGTAATGTGTCAACCGTAATTGTAATATAGATTAAAAACAAAATAATAATGAGAATTATTAATCCAATGTATATTGTATTGTCTAACTGATAGTTTATACAATATTTGAATTTTGAATACACATTGTACAGTGTACTTTGATGTCAGTTATTGAGATAACCTCTAATCTCTATAAATTTTAGTATTCTATGGTTATCACTTATCAGTGCTACCTATTAAGAGTAAAGACGTTTGACTGTGAAAACTATATTTAAATATAAATAGGTACATCGTAACATCATACATGTACTAAGTACTTATTGTTGCATGTGTTTGTTTATATAGTACTAGTTTAATACTTCTAGTCTTCTAATAATAGATCTATGAATGTTACGAAATCTCAATTCAAAGTCATTACGCTGTTACGTTAATTTTAGTTATAGTTTCTTAAGAGTAAGATCTCATATTAAAGAAAACATGTCTCTTGAACAAGCTAAACAAGTAGCGGCATATAGAGCCGTAGATGAATTTGTTAAAAATCAATGTATTTTTGGTGTTGGAAGTGGTTCAACGGTGGTCTATGCCGTGCAACGCTTAGCGGAAAGAGTTGAAACAGAAAATTTAAAAGTTATATGTATTCCAACCTCCTTTCAAGCTAAGCAACTTATCATAAAGCATAACTTGACGCTAGGAGAACTAGAAACAAATCCTGTTATTGATGTCACCATTGACGGCGCAGATGAAGTAGATTCTAATATGACATTGATAAAAGGAGGTGGAGGTTGTTTGCTGCAAGAGAAAATTGTAGCATCATGCTCTAAACAACTTATAGTGATCGCCGATTATACTAAAGACTCTCAAAAACTAGGAGATAGATATAAAAAAGGAATACCAATAGAAGTTGTTCCAATTGCTTATGTTCCTATAAAGAAAAAAATTGTAGAATTGTATGGTGGTGAAATAAAATTACGTAGTGCAATTGCAAAAGCAGGGCCTGTTGTTACTGATAATGGAAATTTTATTCTTGATTGGATGTTTTCAAACCAAGATATGGACTGGGAAAAAATTAATTCTGCTATTAAGATGATACCTGGAGTGGTAGAAACAGGATTGTTTGTCAATATGTGTCAAAAGGCATATTTTGGCCAACCAGAAGGCACAGTTGTTGAAAGATCTGCTTAATATTTTTATTTTTTCTATAAACTATTTTTGCACAAATAACTTTTTTTACTGATTAAAAATTGTATAAAAAGTCAATCTGTTTTAATGAAGGAATATACATCATCTTGGTCAATTGAAGACCATGAGATTTAATGCACATCATGTTTTATGTTATAATATAATTATTCAGACCCATGATACTACAAACATTTTCTTATTAATTCAATCAAATATGCTACACAACACCAATAGTTTAGGATAAAACAACTAAAAAACAAACTGCAAACATTTTCATTTTAATTCAATGAAATAAGACATCAATGTCACATTTTATTGACTAATAGAAACATTACAGACTGCAGAAACATACCAATAATCACTCATCAATTAACACAATATGTCATGGAACATTTAAGAGATCATTTTTCTTACAAAACAGAAATATTTAATTTGACATCATATTTTTAGAGCCTGTTGACTTGTTTTAAATATTATATTATTCCACCATAGTAGGTATGTTAAATATATTATACGGTGCGGTAATTTTTACACATTTATATTATGTACTTTAAAGCTCAGCAACTGATTTATAATACTACTTTAAACTTATTTACTATTTTCCAGTAATTCTTAAATATTTAATAGCAATATAATTGTGCAGGTACAGCAACACACTTAAACCTTAAGCCTAAATATAATAACAAATAAATTCTTGCTTAATCATAATAATATAACATTATTAAGTACTGTTTTTCATAAACATGATAAAAAATCGAAGGCATAGTATTAAAATATAAATATTGTACATTCTTTTGGGATTTCTCACTGATCAGTTACATTAAATGCATAGTTGATAATTTTTGATTGTGCTTTATAAATTCACGAAAATTTAATTTTAGTATAGACTAGTTTTCTTCATAATACGTAAAAATTCTTCTTGATTAATTTCACCGTCACCATCTCTGTCAGCTTCATCAATCATTTCATGAAGTTCCTCATCGGTCAGATTTTCACCAAGCTCTTTTGCCACCCGTTTCAGGTTTTTGAATGATATTTTACCTGTAGTCCAAATACATGTATACAATATAATTAAAGTAATTAATTAATTATTTTAGTAAAAGGGAACAGATGACAGAGCTTAATCAATGAAACAATAAAACAACACACTAACATAATTCAAAATTGGTATGGGTTGGAGATAAAATAATTACTGCTATTAAATCATGATTTAAATAAATAAATATGTAATGTACCTTACCTGTTTCATCATCATCAAAAAGTTTAAATGCTTTCATTATTTCTTCTTTGGTATCTTTTTCAGCCATTTTGACTGTCATTAAATCAAGAAAATCTTTAAATGACACTTTCCCATCACCCTTATCAATTTCAGCAATCATTTTCTTTATTTCTTCCTTTTTAGGTTCAAATCCTAAAGCCCGGATGGCTACTTTTAATTCTTTAGTATCTATTTTTCCAGTATTATCAGTGTCAAATAAATCGAAAGCTTCCTTTATATCCCTGCTTTGTTCTTCCGATAGCTCAAACCTGGGTCCTGACTTTTTTCGAACAGCAGTTGTATTTGTAGTATTTATTGGTTTTTTGGTGGTGTTGTTAACTGCGGTAGTCTAAAACATTTTCGAAAACTACAATGATTTTCTGTTATAATTATGGTATTAATTACAAATAAATAAAACAAGATCACTGACCATTGTAGAGTTTAGTATAAACAGCAATTAAAAGACAAATAAAATCAAAGAATCAATATTTAAAAACACTTATAATTTAATTAAGAGTACACGAGTTGTAATATTACAATTTAGTACTTTAAAGCATCACACATATCGTTTATAGTGAAATATTATTAATGTCTATTGTTCGTTTTGTTTTAGACTTTAAAAGTTTATTTACTATTTGTAATAATTTCAATAAAATTTATTATTTGAATCTTAAAATTACATTTGACAGATAATTGATATGTACAAATTATAGATATGCATTTTTGACAGATTATAGATATAGATTAGTTTATTTTTGTATAGCCTGTACTCTTAAATAAAAAATAAAGGAATCTTAAACGGATACCTACCAAATTAGGTACCAAAAGTACTGTAAGCTTCGGAGTTAATAAGTTTATTACGCGTAAGTATATGCAATTTGTTTTCAATCGGTCTCAAAGGCACGCTTTATTTAGGTGTGATGTGCATGTGATATCTTGCAACTGTGCACTAATTAAACCAAAAGAGAATTAAAATTAATATTGATGTCCTGTATATTATACAGCACATGAAGCATGCACTTGCAGAAAAAAAAAGTTAACACTTCTAATTCCTAGGATATATTTAAAATAAAATATAAACTATCAATAATTTTATTTATATGTATATATATTTTTACGCCTGGAACACATCTTAACTTGGACTACATGTCATAAAAATATTGTTTTAAAGAATGTTCTATCACGTGGGAAAATAGAAATTGTAAACTTTGCCTAATGCCTACAGCTGAGGAAACTGAGAACAAGTTGTTGTACAAAGACTGAGGTGAGAAGGATATGAACATTGTTTCTTCGTGTGATCGTGTCAATAATACGCAGACATAGACCATACACACAGCCAGGAAAAATGAAACACGTCATCTTTTATATAAAAAAAATACATTTATTAAATAATCATTCAAGGTGCTGCAGGTAAGGTTCCAAAGGACTTCATCAGGTGATAGCAATGTGGTAGTCGACTTCGGTGACCGATCTTCTGCAGGGTGGCAGCAGCTTGTGCCAACATTCCTGCACGTTCACCGGGCGCTGCCAACACTGCCGGCGGTAGATGTTTGCACGCCATGTAAAGTGCAACTGCCCTCTCTCCCTCGCCCCCTCCACTTTCTAGCGCCCGTTCTAAAAAGGGAATATGAATCTTTCTTTAGCTACCTTTTTATGGTTTTTAACCCCCGACGCAAAAAGGTCTGCAAATATGCTCAAGTGGGATATCAAAATGAAAGGTTATGACTTGTACATCACAAAAAACAACAACTCTTATAAGTTTGACGTGTCTGTCTTTCTGTCAGGGGTTTTTAAATTTTTAAATTTAATATTACAAAAGGATAAATGCACATAACTTCATATGAACGAAATATTTTTTTTGTGATCTTTATTCCAACAAAATATACTTGTTAAATAGTGTAGAGTTTGTGTTAAATAGTGTATTAATAAAAATGTATTTTAAAATTTAAGTGACGCCATTGTTATCCATATGGAAACGAGACAAGAAACGACATGAAGTCAAGTTACGCGGTCATTAAACGTTTTTTTGTTAATCTGTTCGAATGTTATTGTCATATAATAAAGGTTAATAATATAATATACCTTTTCCACAAATGATGGAAGTTCGGTTAAGTCGAGGTCTGAGGCTGCCGTCAAGTAGCTGCTGCGTGCGGCGCGGCGACGCTCCCGCCATCATGCGGCACACGGCGGATTGCAGGAACACTCGTGACGTCACCCACTGCATTCAATATCATAATTTATTGCTATATATTTAAGTTAGTAAATTACTCTTAATGTTTTGGTAAGTTCACATTATTAAAAATTAGTTTACGAAATATTGTAATGACAAGTTATTAAATTTCACCACATAAAAATTAAATGAATTCTAGATTATTAATTTGATTAATACAATGCATTAAATCATTGTAACGTCATAATTACGGACCAATTGTCCGCCTCAAGCAATACGTCGACCAAATGAAACATCAGGTTCCTTACAGGTACGCGCGGTCCATCTTAGACCATAATTTCACTTAACTTCTGGTGAATTGTGATCAATCGCTATCCTATTACTGTAAAGACAATCACCAGACCAAGTATGGTCTGTGATCGTGTTTATTGTGTGTCGTGTTGATATTTATTTATAATGAGCACCAACAAGTAGGACAACAATTTATGATTGAATCTTACACTTTAGCACTAGTTATTTAACAATTGCACACTTAATTATAGGTGCCCTAAAAATTCGAAACAGTCAATACACGTATATGGAATTTGTAAGAAAATTAAACAGTAAAATAAATAGTAATTACATTCTTATGATTAACTAGGTACTAATTTCAATGTCAAAGTATTGTTTATATTTGAACGTCATTAATCATTATTATTTAATGAGTTAGTCAAGATAATTTTCTTAAAACTAAATAAATTATTAATCAAAAATGTCGAGATCATCACTTTCGTCATTCCTTATAGCTAATCTGTATATATTATAAAATATGTATATGTATTCATAGTGTGTATCCGGCCTTATTAACCCCCGACGCAAAAAGAGGGGTTGTTACAAGTTTGATGTGTCTATCTGTCTGTGGCATCATAGCTCCCAAACGAATGAACTGATTTCAATTTAGTTTTTTTGTATTACAGGTGTTTTGTGGGCGAGTGTTCTTAGATATGTTTGATGAAAATTTTAAATTCAGCCGTTTAAAAGTTATGGGGGGTTGAAGTGGGGAAGAAAAACCGAATGTGAGCAAATATGCTCAAGTGGGGTATCAAATGAAAGATGACTATGACTTGTACATCACCAAAAACAACAACTTTTATAAGTCTGTCTGTCGGTCGTTTTTAAAATTTTTAATTTAATATTATAGCTACCGGTAATGTTTGTGAGAGGCGCCTCAGCGAGTGCAGGTCTCGCTGGAAGGCGGTGAGGTGCGCGGGGGGCGCGGGCGCGGCCGCCCCCAGCCTCTCCCACACTCCCGCGCGCACCTCCAGCACCCAATCACAGCACAATACTTGCATCATCTGCAAATATCAGTTCATCCTTTTTGCTCATTCATAATTCGAATATATATTGACATAAAATATTAACAAAATACGAGGATTATTGACACATAATATAGTAATACACATAATAGGTGTTAAAATAATTAAAACTAAGTACTTTGAATAATTAAGAGATATACGAGTACATACAACAATAGTTAAACATATTAAAAATGTTAACTACTCTTCAAAATAACATTCTCTATAAAGTAAATTGTTTACCTTAAGTTTATACAAACACTTACGTGCACTAAGTACTAAATACTTAACTACGCTAAAAAAAACGGAAA
>JADANM010005989.1:5015859-5087737 GCA_026213755.1 Eurema hecabe | reverse complement strand
TTAAATATTGTATTTATGTTCATTAACTGGTATTCTAGGGCTAGGTTCACTAGTTTTTCACCATTTCTTGTCCTTTTTCCCGTACAATATGGACCAAGTATGTGTTCCTCGCCGTCTTTCCTTATCCCTATTTGAGCGTTAAAGTCTCCCATTAAGATTAGGTTTTTAGAGTTAAGTGTTTTCAAAAGTTCATCCAGTCTATCATAGAAGTCCTCAATTGCATCCTTAGATGATTGTTCTGTGGGTGAATAAACTTGAACCACAGTCCATACATCATTACTCGGTGGAAGTGCTATTTTGAGAACTGCTATGCGTTCCGAAATCCCAAGTATCTCCACAATGTTACTCTTCAGATGTTTGTGAATCATAAATCCCACACCGTGATGTCCCTTTGTTTCTCCTTTATGGTACAATATAAAGTTTCCATAGTCTGCAATTTGGTTTCCCAGACGTCTGACTTCACTAATTCCAATAATGCTCCAATTAATGTTTTCTAAGGCTATTGTTAATTCCAGTAGATTATCTTCGGTTCTTAAAGTTCGTACATTTAGTGTGGCGATATGTATTTTGTTCATTTGTTTTTTCTTCTTTGGGGGGGGTTTGGTCTAATTCCCCACGGGGACCAACCGGATTGGGGAATTTTATGCTGCTGTTTTCGATTTTTGTTTTGTTTGAGTTTATTTTTATTTTCCGGCTACCGTATTCTAGTTGTTTTTTGCATGTGTGTCTTCAGTTCGTTGTCTCCTGTTTCTCATGTCTTCTGAAGTGTTTGCTTTTGACAGTTTATTGGGCTGCAGTACTTGCGATAGTGTTGGAACCCTCGCATTTAGGAAATTATTGGGTGGAGTATGCGGTGGTGAAGACGGAACTCTTTTCCTTTTCTCGTTGCATTTCTCATTTGTTCGTTTGTTTTCGATGATGAGTTTGTCGAACTTTATTATTGCATATTTTCCCTCACGTCGCGCTTCTTTGAGTTTAGGGAGCAGGTTTCTCTTAGCTTCCATGATTTCTTTTGGAAGATCTTCAGTCGCGTAAACCTTTTCTAGGAATAGTTTGTTATTTTTCAAAATTAAATTTTTCCTCCAAGCTAAGGTTAATGTTATTAATATAGGTCTTACTTTGTTGTTCGCTTTTTTCCCTAGTCTATAAGCGTTACTAATTTCCCACTTATCCCATTCATTAATCTTAGCCTTATCGCTCATTGCGTTAAGGTACTTTATGACCAACTGTATAGGATTTTCTTCTTCAGCTTCTGGAATCCCGTGTAAGAGTAAGTTATTGCGTCTTATCTCTTTTTCTAGCTTACTATTACGTATTTTTAATTTATTTACTTCTTGTTTTAACATTAGGTTTTCTTCCACTAGGGGTTGTATTTTTTCATTTAGTGTTGTAATTAAGTTGCTATTAATAGTTTCCGTCTGTATTTTTAATTCTTCTTTGAGTTTATCTAATAATATTTCCATTTGTTTATCCATTATAACTTTTTTATGTTGAGATGTTCTTTTCCAAAAATTGCAATTTATTTTCCCACAATGGTTTTCTAGGCTAACCACACTGTTCAATTTGAGAGTCGTCAAATTATGATATCTGTGACAGTTGACAGTTGACACTTCAGATCATATTTTGTTTTGAGGGTAGTTTCATAAACCGTCCAAGGTCCGTTTTTTCTTTTGCACAAATGTAATCACTTTATACTAAGTTTTTTTGCGTGAATCCTTTTAGTTCGTGATATGTGCACTTGTGAAACACGAAGCCTATGTGTTAAACTTTATTTTGAATGCGAAGAAAGTTTGTTTTTACTGTTTAAACAATTTTATTTTCACTATTTTTACGGAGCTAATGAACAACAGTGCTTACAGTATAATTTGACAACCGGAAGTCCTATAATACTAATATAATAAATGTGAAAGTTTGTGAGATATATATGGATGTATGTTTCTTATTATTTCACGCAAAAACGGCTGGACCGATTTAGTTGAAATTTGGTATGTAAATAGGTGATGGATTACCATGGATTAACACATACGATACTTATGCAAAGTATTGTTCGTTTTGGTATTGTTCCGGGAACGGAAACGCGGGTAAAACCACGGGCACTGCTAGGTAGTACTGAAATTGTAACGACTAATATTTTCTCCAAAACAATTTAAGAAAAAATACATTAAATAATTGAATTATGAATAGTTTAGTAGTTTTAATTCTAGAAAGTAGAGAAAATTTATAGTGACCGTCATAGCAAATGCGAGCGGGTCGGCCGCGCTGGGCAGGCGCGAGAACAGCGCGGGCGCGGGCTCGTAGGCCCAGCGGCGCGCGCGCAGGAAGCGCTGCCCGCGCGCGCTCGCCGACCAGCGCACGCGCCGCGCGCACCCGCCGCCCCACGCGCTGCACGCGCGCAGGTAATACCTGCAACGTATACATATATATTTATTTAAGTAAATCTCTTCTCTCAATTACGGATTTAACTATATTATACATACTATACAGTATATCTTTTATCTATCTCAAGTATTATTTGAATTGTAAGCTGTACTTTATTTTAAGGTAAAAAAAGAATACATCTTTAAAGTTATATACTTGAAAATTAATCGCGTGAAAACCAAACGTAACCCTGAACGAAATTTTAAAGTTATCAATAAAAACATCAGACATTGTACATGTGATAAATTTTTTTTTTGTCATTTACTTATATAAATGTAATGATATAATGATACTTTTAAGCCTCACCCACACAACCAATTTCCGATCTTCGGCATATAATCTTTAAAAACTAAAGCAGCCGTTATATAGGTATCAGCTAGAAGGTGTTTATTTCCAGTAACTTCGGCTAAGTTGATGGCTTGGAGGGCTAATAGAAGTCGTTCGCTGCGACCGCTGTGGTTCGACAGTAGCTCCAATTGTGCAAGACGGTGAGACACGCTTGATACTTCCGCTGCCCAATGCTTTGTGGCTCTCCTAGCTGGGCTGTTTAAATAAATATAAAACTCTTATTTATAATCTTAAAGGTAGTATGTATTAAAAAAAATTTCTATGGGTCAGGTTTTCTCATTCAAAAGTTCGCTAAAAGATTCTTAAATTAGTCTCGTAACATGAGAGCAGAACAATAAATTTTCAAAATACAAGGATTTTGAAAAATTATTGTTCTCTTCTCTACCGATCAACCTTTGAATATTTTAGTGTAAAGATGTTATTTAATGATAAAACATAGGACTATACAATATACCTATCGCTAAATAAATCACCAGCGCGTCGGGCCAGGAATCCACCAAGTGGGAGCCTCTGTAGAATTTGCCTCAGGGTGGCTGCAATCAACGCGGAGTATTTCGCTCGACCCCGTTCACCGGACTGCACGCTTTTACCACACGCCACCAACGACTGATGTAGTTCAACTCGAGCATTTGTAAGGTCACCCTGAAAATGAGGAAATTATTAGAAAGAAAAAATATACTTAATGTTGATTTGTTGAAGTATTGTTTTGTAGATTTTCTTTTTTTAGTTAAATAAAAAATCGGATTATGAATATGTATAAAAACTGGTGCACATGAAAAAATATTTAATTATAGCTCATAATTTTACCTTTTGTAAATAATTATCCGCTCGTCTTTTGTGTTTGTAAAAAAGGCCTGCTTCTTTTGATTGCGACTTTGGTACAGAATCTCCATACACTAAGAGCTTAATGAGACAGCCTCCCAATAAAATGAAGTTAACAAGATATATTAAAAATGTATTGAACAACCAGATTCCCCATCCACCTTCTGTTACATCTAAAGGAGTGGAAAAAATAAAAAAAAGTATTAACAATATCAATTATCAATTTTACCTCAGAGTAAAATCAAAATATCACAAAAGATACTGAACACAAACCTTTTTCTTTTTGAAGTTACTTTAAGATTTGTAGGTAACATGTACTTACTTGAATCATCAGATAGTATTTTCCTCTGATCAAATCTCGCGCTATAATCCGTGGGTTGTGTGTCTGACATAAAGCTTCCAAAGAAGGCACTGAATGGATTGAATGCTATCAATCCAACCATGAAAGCACACAATGCCAAGCGAGAATGATCTCCCATTCCCATAACAATTTTTGAGTATTTTTCTTCCACCTAAAATATATAAATATATAGTAGTATAATAAATAGTACTAACACTAAATACTTCAATGTAATATAAGATAGCCTATGTCATCCACCTAGATAGGTACCCAAGAGTAAATGTTTTTTTTATTGGTTCCAAAACTACTGTACTAGACAAGCAATTAAATCTTCGCACATAAGTTAAATAATATAATTATTTTTAAAATGTAACAAGTCCGATACATTAGTGTATAGGATTTTTTTTTGTCTTAGTTATAACAATTAACTAAATTAACATAATATTTGAATGCAACTATTTAATTCAAGAAACAATTAATTGAATGTAGGAGTAACCTTACTCTAAACTCTGGTGAGGACGGAGAATCACTATCCATAGCATGGGGTGAATTATATGGAGAAGAGACGTCACTGTGTGGTGGGGTGTATGCACCTTCAAAGCCAACATCCTTCACACCAGACTTCTGACAAGCCAGTTTCAATGCCACATTCTCCTGCTTTAGCCTCGTATTTTGGTTTTGCAAATACTTTATATAATCAATTGTTTTTCTTAATATAGCTGATTTGTTCAACTGTTTGTAAAAATATATCATAATAATTAATAGCTTACACTATATTTAAAACAATACTTGTTGTAATTATCTTTAATATAGAAAGTAGCATTTAAAGTTACCACTGAATTCACAATAGTTTGTGTAATATATACAGAGAATCAAAACCTGGCTCATAGTTCTATAGAAAGTATGTGCAAAGAAAGTCTTCTGTGTTATATTAGTATAGAAGTAAAGAAAAAACTACCTTAGCTTCTTCTCCAACCAACATATTTTTGAGCTCAACAATTCTATCATTAATACTAGTCCTATAGCGTCTTTCAATGGCATTGTGAGCACTCCTTTTTACCTCCTTTACTTTTGGTGGGCCTGAGTTTGTTGGGTTAAAAGCAATCTTATCTCCATCTAATACAACTGGAAAACCTAAAAAAAAAACTTTATCTTTACTGCATTTACTTATACATTTTAAGCTACAACTATTATTTCTTTAAAACATACATTTTGTTTGATTGTGTTATAGTTACTTATTAGTAAGTCATTCATTATACAATATATATTAAAACATTGAAGTATACTGTTAAAAATGCAAACATCTTACCTTGTATTGGTGCACTTGTATACATAAGAGTTGGTGTATCAGAGTTGATTATATTGGATTGTAGAAGCACAGGAGAGAAATTAGCATCACTAGTTTTAATAATTACAGGTGTGACACTTTTCGCATTATTTGGCAAAAGAAGGGGTTGTGTTTGTTGGGTTTTATGTGTTTCGTTTATCTGTTGTACCCCGTCTAGTTGTACTAGTGATGCTCTTCCATTGGGAAGTTGTTGTATACTGCCATGCGTCAAATTAACATACAAAGGATGTTGAACAACTTGTTGCACAATCATTGGGGTTTGGGCCGGTGTTTGCTTTGGTGGTTGCGACAGTGCTTTCGCCGGTGTCTTTGCTGGGGTTTGCACGGGTGTTTGTGCTGTGACGCATACTGGTTTCTCTAATAACGGCTCCTTATTGGTTTGCAAATTATATGATTCTTCGCGACCATAAACTCCTAATAGAGGACTTATTTTCGGTTGTGGTATTTGCGTTGTAGTTTTCGTACTTTCAGAATATTGGGAAACTAATGGATTACCAGTCCTATGAGGATAGGTTGATGCTTTTCTGGTATGTTTATCCTCTACGTCAATCAATTGTATATCATTGTCAATCATAGCAAGTTCTTCCTCAAGCTTAACCATAAAATCTCCATCACAGCCACTGAGAAAGTCTAAAATGAATGATAGTTAAGGAAATAAAAGTATGTAAAAATTGTACTACAATTAAATAAAAAATAATAAAGTTTGTATGGTTCTTACCCTCGATCTCGGCGATGTCATTAACATTAAACACATTACTATTTATGAATGGCTCGTCAGACTCCATAGCTAATATGGTTATCGTAAGAAACAATTGAAATGTTTTTCAAACCCTTCAAATTTAATTACACACAAAAAGAAAATAATTTCATCAGTGTTTATTTCCGCTCACAATATTCATTATTTTGACAACTGACCAAGGACCAATGAAATAACCGCATGCCGGTGGTGCGATATTACGTCATCTAGGGTTGTCAGTAAGAAAATATATTATTTCATAATAATAGTTTTAGAAAATAAATGTAATTATTAAACTTACAATAAATTTTTGGAGTTAATTATTTACTCAAAAATTTTGTTATGTTATTCAATATCATACAAAATACTTTATTTAAAGAAATCAAAAGAAATGTGCTTTAAATATATTTATAGAATAAAAAGACGAAAATTATTGAGGGTAATTCTCTTATTTACCAACGTTGACACCATATTTTATTTTATCTATTTCATGCTAGATGGCGTTGATTTCTGCTTACTGTAAATAGCCGGGTAACACGTTTTTATGTGTTTCAGTTCCATGAAAAATTAGACTTAGAAACAAAATACGAATAGTTAAAAAAATTGTAAGTTAATAATAAAGAAAGATTCTTATATTATAAAAGTGGACGTATGCTTAAATATTCAATAATAATAGAGACATCTAGCGAATTATTTTGGAACTACGTAAATGTTTAACTATGATATTAGTTTTTTTTTGCTCACACACTACACAGTGACACAAGTTCCGAACTATTACACGTTTGTCATGTCTGTCTATCCGTCTATCCTTCGTCCAAGGCACTAAATATCTGTTCTAGAAAATAGAAATATGAACCTTGCAGGATTTCATTTATTCGCTGCGGCGACCAGTGTTAAAGTAGAATTGTGAAAATTCTGTTATACATTTTGGTACTTCGATCACGCAAAAATGTGTTTCTTTCCTACAGTATAGAATAGGTAGGCGGTCTTTTAAATATTTAAAACTCTTTAAAAGGTCACTAAGTTTAGGATAATTATTCTTTGTCCTAGTGTTATAGGGAAATTGGCTAAGTAGGTAATCCATCTTCCATTCTCCAAATCTATATATGGTGGTGGTTATGGCCACACATAATAAAATATTTTAAACTGGAAATTTAGGCAGGAACGTATGTAAATATATAAATTGTCCTTATCCTTTTTAATGATTAGTATTACATAATTACGATGTCTACTTCAGCTTTGTACTAGACTACTAGGTTGCAATCGCTGTTATAGGCGAGTTACTAAATCGAAAATAACTATATTACTTATATCAGAGGATTAACTACAACCCTGTTAGATATTTCTTCATTAGGATCAATAAATTAGATCCGGTGGGAATTAAAAAGACAAAATTCATTTAAACGTTTATTTGTATTTATTATAACATTATAGTATTTGTAAATATAGATAGTTCTTAATAATAATATGTAGGTACGACATAAACCAACTCAATTTCATTTTAATTGCATCCAGTAATTACCTAAATGTATACTAATTCATAACATAACCAACTATAAAAGTACTTAAGACTTGAGTTTAACTTAAGATGATATATTAAATAACATCAGCTTAATTCATATATTCATAGGCACAAAAGTATTATTTAATATTACAATCACAAAATATTCTATAAAAGCTAAAATGAGGTATAATGATTAGGAATTCGACAAGAGAAATTATGGTATTTGATAATCCCTACATTTAATTATTTTTATATCTACAAATTCACCACAAAAGTGCCTTAATCGTGTTTAATCAAAAACAGCACATAGTGAATCTACTGGAATGTCCACAAAACATCTCGATACTAACAAACAAGGCACAAAATCGTGATACTTCAGTGTATTATTTCACACTCAAAACGTGATCACTCTTATTAAAACAATATGCATCAATTATCTAATATATCTATGGCATTGTCAAACTAGACTAAAGTAACAAATCAGTCTTCCAAAATATGAAATTATTAGTAATTAATTTATGTAGTAGGTATAGCGTATATCTATTAACTTATATTATATATTGTTAACATAAAATATTTTAATTGAACACAACGTTTAATTGATTTAATAAATAAATATGTTTACGTACTCATACATCATGTTTAGGAATTTTTCTTACTGATTTGTATTGAGTTTCTTTTTAAACAACACGACTTTGCCAGAATTCTAATACAGTAAGTAACAAATTTTGTAACCACCTTAATATCTATTTACATAGTATATATTTATACATAAAACATTGAACACTGCTACATGGTCGCAACTTACGTTTGTCAAAATAATAATAGATAAGAAGAAAAAATACATTCATTACTACTACTGTAGTCTAATAACGTTATTACTACATAAGTTAGTTCTTTAAAGATGGCCAATTAGTGAGCAAGATAAAGATAGTGTCAATTAAAGTTTTTAATATAATTACGTATTAAATGGTATTGCGAACATTTTGTTTCATACAATTACATACATTGAGCATTTCTAGATATAAATATACACGATAATTTGACCAATTCTTGTGCTCGTGCAAATCAGATAATATTATACATACGACAGATTTATTTAACAACAAACAAATATGGCAAAGTGCAAACGAGGTTATAATTATTTAAACTTTAACTTAGACGATATTACTATAAAATGTAAAACATTGCTACTCAGTGTAGGTATTTTCTACATTAAGTGTCACAGTCGCACGATCCGAATTAGTAGGTAATGAATCTTTGTAGTTGAACAAACCCAGGTTACAACGTGCGGTGCTGTGGACTAGAGTTAAATCTATAGCGAGCGTGAGGTAATGGCGGCGTTTCAGTCTATAAACATCACAGTCGCAGACAACAAATTGCACAATAACTCGTCTAGGCGGACCTACCAGAGGTGCTCGGCCAGGTGTCGGCGCTACCTAGCCCTAACGGTTACCGCTCCAACTGACATATCTTTACATCCTAGTTATTACTAACTTATGCACTAGTCTATCAACAAAGACGTAAATGTTATATAACATAAAAAAATCTACTGAAGAAAAAACAAACATAAAATCACAAGACACCGCCACACCGTCTAACGGAAATTTAATTTCGTTTTTAGGGTATATGGCGTTGGAAAATAAATAGAATAGAAAGAGGTAGAAGAAGAGTGGCCACGTAGCCCATTGCAATTGCCCGGCCGGAGCGCCCGAACGATGTATTTACGTGCGCGACGCATCCTACCAGATTACTCTACGAATAAGTGTCTTAACTAACTTTGTACGCCTATATCAGTCTTGTCAGTAATTTGCATCTCCTGTAGCCTTTCAATCTCTTTCACTGCTACAGTCCAGAGCAAAGTTGCGAGGGGGCACAATGACCCCGGATGGAGGATCGGGGTCACGACGTCGTGCAAGGGATAAATCTTCTACGTGGTCGTCATCATGATGAGGGGATCGGGGTGATTGTGGTGCAGAACGAGGTGGCGTTCTTGGGGCCAAAGCAGCATGCGCCGCTGCTGCCAAAGCCATAGCATGAAGTGCTTCACGTCCCCCATCTCGAGTTGCACCTTCCAAGGCTTGTTGCAAAAATGAGGGATCAATTAGAGGTGTTGTCGGAGCATGGTCATCGTTGCCTCCTGTACCACTCAAACCGTAGGGAAACGCTGCTCCATTGGACTCTCTTTTCACACCTCGACTCATAGGACGACTTGTAGTTATACCAAGTTTCTTTACCTTATCATACAACGTACGCGATGGGACCCCATACTTACGCGAAGCTTGTAATGCGCTCATACCATTTCGAACGCATTCGATAGCAGACATAATATCGGACCTTGTGTATTGCTTGTATCGTTTCCATTCAGGTTTTTGCTGCGGTGGTACATATGGTGCTAAGCCAGCCCTTACATCTTGTTGAAAATTGGTTGGTGGGGAGGAAGGATGGAAGGTACGAGGGTTTTCTTCTTCAAAGGAACGCTCTGTGTATGGTGAATGAGCATCTTCAGAGCGGTCAGAACGATTATAATGAGGCGACGAAGCTCTCGACGATAAACGTCTAGGGCGGTAATCAAATGGTCGTTGAGGACTAGCAGGTCTGTCGGATTCGTGAGCTGAACCGTTGGAATGTAAACGAGTAGGCTCATGTTGATTTCCAGAATGGCAAACAAGGGAAATTGGCTGGGACGAATCAATAGATGTATTTTGAGCTAGAACATTTCTTAAAATTGGTGTATCTCGAGTAGCTAGCATGCTTGAAAGTTTCTTTCGTTTTAACGGGTTCATATCAGCAGAGTCATATGCAGCTGATAGTAGCGGAGCTGTAGGTGGAGGCGGCCAGCGATTAATCTGCACTGGCGGCGACACGCTAGATGGCGCGGCTGGGACAACTCGTGGAGGCGAAGCGGCTGGAGTCCGCTCGCTACTTCCAGGTCGGCGCCGTAACTCTGTCATATCAAACAGGCCTTTTACCTCTAGCTGCTCAGCAACCTTCATGATGCGAGGGATGTGCGCTTGAGTAACATTGACTTCCCCGGTGTACATGTATTCTAAAAGAGCACGCATCTCAAAATCTTTAACTCCCGGGAATAATATGCTGCAGTGGTCCATGGGCACGTCCGCCAATATAGATTGGAAATATGGAGAGTTTGCGGCTAGCACAACTCTATGTGCTTTGAAAGTGACTTGATCGTCGACTACAAGCGTGCAGTCGACATACGTCTCTACTTTTATTAAAGCTTCTAGTATCTCTACCAAATTTGTCTTGTGGTGATTCCATTTTAAACAAAAGGTCTGCTGCCCTTCACTGCTGCCCATTTTTCTAAATTGAGCTTCTGTGAACAAAAAAAAAATTGTTTTAGAAAAATGAATTGCAAACTAAAGTCTATACCTATTGCTAATTTTTTCGATAATGATATGAGAGAACTATAAGGTTTCAAATATAAATTTAAATTTTTCAGATGTAAAAGGTCAATTAAAGTAAATAAATAATTATATTATTTATAATTCAATAATTACTTTACACTTCAATTCGTTAAAAAAAATCATAAATAAAAAGCAACTTGAGAAACACTATAACTAAGTGAACTCTAAGTTTAATTATATTAATATGAAATATTTCAGGTTCTTAAGTTAAGTTTACAATTTAATAATTACCGCTTACTTAGTAAAATGTACGCAAACAATAATAAACCTAGTACTGCATATATAAACGCCGAACGCATCATAAACACATGTATCAAAAATGCCGATAAACTTGTCTAATTCTAAACATACCTGGCAAAATGCCGTCACAAGAAGAGGCCGGATACATAGCAAAGTCCAGTAAGTTAACACACACGCAAACAGAGTCGCGGCTCGCTAGTTCAGTGCATATAAGTCGCACTCGGAGCTCACGCACCGCTAACGATCGCCAAGTGCGAACTGCGAACCGACAGTGCGCTCTAACAGTCAACCACTGCCCGCCCTACCCCATTTACATATCGCTATAGCCCTTCCTTACCGAATTGACTTTTACCTTTAATTCAGCAGGTACATCAAATTTAGGGAACCGATGAAAGACCCCATCCCTCCAAATACGAAATCGAACGGTGTTATTGCACTTTTATCTTTATCATTTTATTTACTAGTTTCAAAATAAATTATGGTCACATATAATATAATAAACTTTTTACATCTGAAAATGCGAACTCGTCCTCAATGTAATAACCCCTAAGATTTTTTTACTCAATTAAAAAATAATAATAATAAAAATATCTTAAGTACTCACCCTTTTAAGTTGAAGAAAGATCCAATTTTAGAAGTTGCAATAGTTGCGATAACTCATGCGTTCAACTTAAAAATTCGTATTAGCACTGAACAAAGTTCGTAGCACAAGGGTTGTATCGCGATACGCTTTATTGCTAGGTCGCCCTGTGGGGGCGGTGTGCTCTTCCGAGCGTCTAGCGTTGACTGGTTGCAGGCGCTCGCTCGCAGTCCTCGCCGCCTCCCCGCACCGTGCGCTTTTTACGCACACATCGCGTCGGAGTGCAGTGCAATTGCGTGCGGGAGTGCGGGGCGCGGCTCGAATTGCAGCCGAGAGGGCCGCGCGTGTGTGCGTGTGTGCGTTCGCGGCCGCCCGGCCGAGAGCGAGGTGCGTGTGTGCGTAAGTGCGTACGCGCATATGTGCCAGTGTGCCCATATTAAAGCCGAATTCGGCTCATAAAAAGCTGCCTCACCCACCTCTTTGTATGCTAACGTTGAACTTCGCGTCGTGCCATCGAATATTCTGTTAGTTTGCGTCGTTAATTAACATAAAACTCGAATTAATATGCTTTCTATCATTAACGTTTACATTTTATTTACTTATATAAACTTTCAAATTATTTTCCTACCAAGAATTGTTTATTTAATAATTATTTAGATCTGCAACGCAAATTGCGCTCTTACTCTACACATTTTATTTATAAGATTAATCGCTCTATACCTACTTTAAATAAATTTTCCTAACTTAGTACCTTTGCATGACACGTTATACATAAAAGAAAATATTATTTGATGTATGCTTATGTGAATACCAACGTGATTAAATAAAATAAAATAATAACTATCATTAATTAAATGCAAAAATAATATTACTAGGTAATACATAAATAACTATTAGTAAATATAAATATAATTCTTTTGTAACATAGAGCAACATATAGATATCAAAGTAAATATTTTAAAACATCGTCACCATAGAGCGTTCCAAAAGTTACCAAAATTAAGTGAACAAATGCCGCGAAACAGGGTCATTGACATATTGGTGTGTGGGGAACGCCAAAATAGCGCAAAATGCACACAAAAATAGACTAAGGTGTGTGCAATATTTTTTGTTTACCAGAAGATTCCGCCTTCGCTAGAAATTGAGCATTCCGAAGAATAAACTTGAATAAGTTTTAAGTTTGAATTTATTATTTGAGTCCAATAAATGTTAAGTGATTGATAGATTAAGTTTTGAAAAATCATTGAATACTCTTAATTATCACCGTGTACGATTAATCTAAAATGTCAATCTTCATCTTAATGTGATGGTGTGACACACGCCATTTCGTTACCGACAAGAGAAAAACACATTTTATTTAGCTTAATATTTGCTGTAAGGGCCAGATATTAACGTCATATTAATAAAAGTCGTTATTATTTTTGTTTTTCGTACGAGATGCGGAATTCTTTATACCTACTTAAATAATTCTGCCAGTCAAAAATTGACCCAGACGGGATCAATAAAAGTCAATATGTCCGGTCATACAACTAAAATCGTTTTAATCATGAGGTAATAGAATTTCAAAAACGTGACGTTTGCTTTTCAAAACGTGTATAGGTACTGTTATAATTTTTGCTCTCCACATTATATTTATTACTTAGTTTTAATAACTTACATTATGCAAATTTTATTTCCACAACTACTTTCGCCTAAATGTTGAATTTTCTCATGCTTATAACATACTATAAAATTAAAACAATGGCAGCAAAATGGTTGCGCAGTACGTCATCCGTATACGTAGAGTGCACTTCACATAATGATTTGCATATCGATGACTGATCAATGATAGAAAGGGTTTTAAGTGTGTGGGAATTTCTGTACTAAATGTGTATGCAATTTTACTAAGAAATATTTGTGTCATGATTGTATCAATTATTATTAAAATTTGTATTTAAGCATTGGTATCTAGGTAAGATCGCCAGTCGTCTCAATATCCGCGGTTGACCGCACGACCGTTAGAATTCGATGATAATTTGGTTGTTGCCCCGGAAACGTTAATGCAGAAATGCAAATGTGCCTTTGTTGAATCTAGCTGTTGTGACCTTTGAGACTTGTTATGTTGTTTGTACGTCTTAATTAGGACCAACATTCGCGGAAGTATCGGACGCGCAATATTCAAACAACGGGATCATTAAACTTTATTAGGGAAATGATTCTATTTGCAATTCACACCGCTATAAATATCAGCGACAATTGCTAAACAAAGCAATACATAAGCGTATTATGCTAATACCAGCATAAACAAGTGACGCTCCGCGACCTATCCCACGACGTCGCACGCGCAGCAAAAACACTGCGAAGCGGGAGTTATTGAAAAAACTAATAAAAAAGCAATAATGCGATCCCGCATGGTGGCTTGTTGAGTTACGAAATTGACGCGTCTGATGAACCATATGTAATTTTAGGGAATATAATACATTTGATAAAGATTATAGTTGGTGTCGATGTGAAAATCTATCACACGCATCTACCTACTATGAACTCTATTAGTTAGTAAATATAATTAAAAGTCTATAATATATTTACCAATTTAAACATAATATATTTTTGTCTTAATTGTAGAGACAAAATATTAATATTTCTCATAAAGTTAGTGTACCGTTTCTTAAAATCCGATTTTTATGCGAACGGCTATAAGTATCATGCGATTTATTAATTCATGGTTAACAATTAAAACATTGACTTTGCATAATGAACGAAAGGGTGGCCAGCATAAAGAGATAATTGTAATTTCACGCGAAGCGACCGCCTCGTCATTTGTCGCCAGCATCCTGCCACGCGCCCTGTCTGAATTTATTATTTTATATTATCTAGGGTACCCCTACCCTCTTATCTTGAATAAGCTACAATGAGACAATTAAATAATGGTCTGATATCAAATATTTATAAACTCTGAAGTGTTGAGCTTAATTCCAACTTTCTTGTAGAGTTCATTTATCTCCTACGTTACAGTCGTTTTTGCAATAATCGTTTATTTGCTAATAGATTGTTTTGAATATAGTCCTAGATTATCGTCAGTGACGTAAACGAGGTACATTTTATTCTTGTGCCACGAAGGAAACTTCGCAGCAAAAGCTGTATTTTATTAATAAAATCGTCGTTAAATGCAAGGCGGGTGAGCCCGGATGCTAATCATTGTAGCGAAACTCCCCGAGACTGAGGTGAAACAATATACTCTTCCTGTCATTGTTGATTTCATTTACATTCGTATGTTTTATTATACATTATATGCAAAAACTGTAAATAGAATTGCTGAACATATCTAAAGTCATTTTTAGAATATAATTTTCTTTACCAAAAATATTTGCATTTTATTGAATATAATATTAATTAGCGTATTAGATGCTTAGTCAGCGGAATACAAAGCAGTTGGGGGCACTAATATAACCGCGTAGAATGCGCTCACAACGTTTCGATTCATAGATAATATCGTAAGTTCGGAAATGGGTCAAGAGGGTACAAGAAAAAGTTAACCATTAAATTAAAAAATGGGTGCTTTTGCTAAGTATTGTTGTCAAAATATTGATCTACACCTGCTTTCTAGACAATTGGTGTAACGGACTTTTTAAGAGATTATCATAGTAAAAATAAGAATTAAGTAGATACATTTTGAAATGCCTTCTTCTTTTTAAGTTATGTAAGACAAGGATATCAACCATTAAGCTTACGAGCTATATACCTAAAATTAAACTGTATACTATACGTACTTAAATAATTCGCCGCCTGACTGGCCGCCATGATGGCTTCACCGAAGCTCTACAAAATAAAACAACCGCGGGCTCTCTACTTTTTTACGTTTTTTATACAGGATCATTTTTCTTCATGGTTGGAGCGGATAGTTTCGTCATTAAAAAAAGTATTCTATCGCCTTACGATAAGGTATACATTTGTAAGTTGAAACGATGAAATAGTGGACGTCCTTGGATGGACTCGATCTGCTAGCCGCGAGATCGTCCCATCGCACGTTGGTCGTTGCACTGATACGATGCATTTAAAATGCATTGGAAAGTAGAAAATGTAACTTTGTATTTTTGTGTCGCTCTAAACGTGAGACTTGTTATTTCGTGAAATTCAATCCCTTTACTTACTTGAGATAGTTGAATTTCAAATAGATTTAATGACAAGCCAAGTTTTGAGTTTTCATGTAAGTTATGTATCAATAGCTTATATTAATATGACTAATTAATCAAAATCTAGCAGACATTTGTAATATATGATGCATTCTGTGGGATTATACCCACGTTATCCGTTATATTTAATCAAAATTTATAAAATACATATAATATTTGCTATTGTTGTTAAGCAGAAGTTTGTTCATGTATTACGTTACTATACAACTTTTAGTTTTTACGCAATTATGACATACTTAACTTTTAGCCTTGCACAAATAAATAATGAGTAAAACTTTTAAAACAGTTTACCCGCGCCCAATGCTAATGAAGCAGTATGTAAAACGATCTACTAATTTACGACTCTGTCGCTAAATGTAAGAAACCACTTCTGTCGTAATACAAATGCGGTGAAAATTCCAACGGTAACATCGTGTTCTCGTAAAAAACGTTAACGTAAAATTGTCTTAAGAGAAGCGAAGAACTAGAAATATGAAGTCCGCTTTTAACAAAGGTCGTACAGAAAATTTACAAACAAATTATCATACAGCATATTTTACAATACATGCAAACATTTATAATTGAAGGCCAGTGCGTTTTAACAACAAAATCAATAATATATCATGGTCGTACGTTATTTCCGTCGCATGCATAATACGCTGGGTCGGTGCGAATAGATGTTACCGCGATACGGACAAGCGGCCCATAATTACAGGTATCATTTGCTATAAAATTGTCAACGGCGATTGCTATTCTAGTTATTAAAAACCCGTCCTCAGTAATGCAAACTCCATAGAGCTTTGTTCTAACTCACTAGACATTCCATTCAGCACAGACCTTGACATCTTACCCTTTTCATTATAATGTGAATATTGAATACGCCTATCTCTATGTTCAATATGAAATAATATAAGTAGTAGTAAATTAGATTTATTATAGATCTACATATTTTTGCAAATTTCAAACAAATTAAAGTTTAAGAAAGGTAGTCAAAAATAGTCGAAAATATTACAACAATAATTATCAACAATTAGTATCTCCTTATAAACTTTTCATATTCATTTCAAAAACATGTACCTAAAGTAAACAAAATACAGCCTAGAGGAATCGCCTACACGAATTTCCAATTTCAAAACAATAATTAGACTGTCAATACTGTAATAATATAAAACATATTGTGCAATCGAAGTTGGACAATGACCATAAAGAATTACACGATCGTTTTATTTGCAAACACCCCTTCATGATGTTGACATGGGGTTGTGGCCAAAATTGTATTTTTATTATAATAGCCTCATTTTATTGAGAGTAAGCAAGGGTAAATATTGTAGGGTTATGTTTCATTTCAAATAGTCTCCGTTTGATTGTATCGGGTAATTACTACCGTGCAATACTCGCGTGTAAATTTATTAGTCTTCGGTTTTAATCCCGCTATTTCTTATTTGTTCAAAAATTTTATGCCTTTTTTTATGGTTGGTAACTTGTTAACTAACAGTTAAAGTACTTGTAGAATCTTTAATTATTATTTTTGAAAAATATACAATAATGTTCTGCTCAATTAAATGTCCATTCTAAAGGATATACTAATAGTTTCAATATTCTCAATGAATGAGATCTTAATATAATTGATTTTATCATATGTAACGATACTGGGTTATAATATTAGTTAATAGCAAAAAAGTTATACAGTACAATATCATAAATCCCCATAACTATCAAATTTACTTAAGCATGAAATATAGTGACAGTTTTATTCTACAAATAATAGTAAAAAATAAGCGAATACTTTAGCCTGTCCATACTCAATTCGACCCGTTTCAAGGGGCTTAGCGTAAACCCTTTTCTTATTTTTACGTCAAAATAAGATTGTCCGTGACTACAATAATGTTATAATGTTGCCAAATATGACTTGATCCCCTTATCCATTAGAAAATACTATTATGTTTATTCAACTTGAATTCGATCAATGAAGAATTCTAAGACCTTAAAAGTTTTTTTGATTATGTTTATTGAATTTAATCATTAATTTACTTGCAGCATACCTCTTTTTAATGCAATTTCGGTAATGTTGGTCTCTGTAATATTGCAATTTCTGTTACTTTTATCTACGTTATCGCAATGCATTTGGTTCTCAGTATCGATAGTATTATCTTCGCTGGCTGTCAGCATTCATCGCGATATATCAAGTCACACACAATACACGTTTAAATGTTGCTAAAATATTACATTTCATTTTTTAACAATGTTTATACGAGTATGTTCGATTCATATTTAAACATTTAAAATTGCCATATTTTTAAATATTATCGTCAAGAACAAAGTTCAGAAAAGTTAAAATGATATACGCTTATGCTTTGTAATAGATACTCTAAATTGTTTCTAATCTCACATTACAAAAAACATTGCAGATATTATAAACTATACAATTGTTTTACAACTAATTTCTTTGAATTTTTTTCACAATTTCATACATGCGTAACGCACGTAAATATTTCTTAATAAATATCACGTATAGACGACTTTAAACATGATCGTTTGCGAAAGTGGTTTCTATGCAACATGACTAGAAACGTGCGAGAAGAGCGAGTGCGTATCGCGCAAAATGCAATGCGCACGCACGGTGCGTACGCGCAGATAGAGTGTGTTCGGCCGATAACGCTCATGATAACATGTCGATATTGCTCATAAATTTGCCTTTCTTATCATGAGAGATAACAGGAAAAAACATAATTAATGCCTATTCTCAGAGCACATATACATACGCGCCGTTTACATTCACTGAACTGTGAGAATTTATTCCGTAGTGTTAGAAAATACCATATTCTGTTAGGAGGAAAGATTAGCACACATATATATCGAGTCTCGAATACAAGAGTCAAGGCCGAATAGCGGTCGAAATAAATTTGCACATTCAAATTTTAATCTCCTCAAATGAACGAGGGATATCCCGACCTACAAAGAATTGCACTCGAGAGTAAATAGTGCACCGTTTGCTATTGTTGTGCATCGAGCGTAATGATGACAATGACGAATGTTTGCGGATAAATGAATGGCGCGTGCTCATTGCAAAAAATCCTTTGTAGGCGGGTGTGAAGTTACGTCAAATTCGCACAATTATACCAGGAGATTATGACTTTAAGGAGGAGTTTTTGTTTACGTTACGAAGAAGATGTTTTGCAAACAAATTAATAGAATTAAATATTTAATAATGGAATTATATTTAACCATTTCTGTTAATAGGATTAATATCGTCTATATGAACTGCTGTTAATAATAAATTATTTATAATGCGAAATAAAATATCCAAATCTACGATGTTATTATTCTGAATGTAAAAAAAAGCACACATTAAATATTAAAAAAAAATTGTAAAACTTTGTTCGCAACATTGAATCACAAACCAAATACTAGGATAGCATAACACATAAGCGGATAAAAAATGGTCTTTAGGATCCCGTAAAACACATGAAAACTCTTCCGTATTCATTCTCAGTGATAATGACGTCACTCTGACGTAAGACGAATAAAGTAAAAAAACTTATTTTCCATATAGAATTTTTGGAATTATGACTAATATATTAACTAGCTATACACCAATTGCGTAAAATGATAGCATTTTCAATAAACATTAGAAGCTACTTACACGAATTTTATAAAAATAGTTTTATACTTAATAATAATTTTTTTCCCTGAATTTAGTTACGTAGTTTTGATAACGAATAAATGTGTATTAGCAGATTAAAAAGTGTACAGAACCAAATTAAGTATATAAAGATTTATCTGTTTATATCAAGTCGCGTCGGTGTTTGCTATGAATCATTTTGGCAACGATTCGCGAGGGGCGTAACCGGTTCGCGATAATTCGTACATAGCACACATACACATTGTATGACTATTATGAGATAAGTTTCTGTGCTCCTGGTATCTTTAAATACCTATTTAGCTGTAGGTATTCCGCCTTTGTATACCATTGGTTACAATATTTAATTGATTAGAATAGGTAGGTATATATGAAGTAGTATAGTAGATATATTCTATAGGTATATTATATAACCATTAAACATCTTCAAGGCTCACCGATAAACGATAAAAGCAAATGAAAAAAATTGATTGTGTTCTGTGAGCCAAATATTTATCTATCCAGTTGCGATATTTGTAGCTAACGGATTGTTAAACAAGACGAGTTACGGGTTGTCGAGGTTACATGGGATTTGAGGCCAAGGCCCAACCGCTAATAAGTTGATACTTTTAACAGAGATAAATAAAAATATCTACACTGTAAATTCATAGTAGAGTCCGTGGATTCTTATCATTACGCATGGATTATTTCTAGTATTGAATTTAATGTAGACCTCTGATATAAACGTATTTAGATGTTTAAAAAATTATGGCGTGATCTTTAAATGATCTTAAAGATATTTATACTACGACGTTAACAGCTTATATTTCTACATTTGAAGAATACAGAATAAGGCATTTAATAAGTATGATAAGGAATGTGGGCAAATAATGAAGAATGTTAGTAAATCATATCTATGTTTCGTGGGCTAACTTCCAGGTAACTAAACACAACGCATGCTAGCAGTCGACAATGCAACAAAACAGTTTCATCTTTTGTTTAGACTACATAAACATAGATACATAGTACCTTTGAAGTTCGAACATAGAAAAACAACAAAAATTGTTAGCAAAAGAAAATGAACCATAGCATCAATATTCCTAACATAAAGTGGCGGCGAAAAAGCATCGTGTTATTAATACGTGTTTTTAGATCATTATTACTTATCAAGTAAGGGGTTGAAATGACATGTTTTATAGCAGAAAACTGGAATCGTGGTTCGTCCTCGTGACCAAAATAAGCGCTTTGAATAATTGAAGCCTACCCGGCGAGCCTCCACCACCCCAGCCGATGGACTTTTAATTTTTATCGTGAGCCTCATTAAGAGACAACATTTGACGCACTTTTTGAAGTATTGTCCTTAATTTATTTATTTTTACCCGCGGTGTTACTTGTTGACCAGATTTTATGATTTTATTAATTTACTTTTCTATTGCTGAAATTTTTAAGTAACGGTTTATTAAATCCAGAGATGACTCTTGATTGACTATAGCACCAAAAACTCGTAAACACATAATATCTGAAGTAAAAAAATCTAACTTCAAAAAGTATTCAGAACTAAGATTATTTTTTAAATTTCTATATAACATCCCATACAGCATAACGTAGCATTAAATAAGCTTGCTGAAAGCCATTGTTCTTTATATTATTTCTAGATAGGTATTATGTTCATTCTTTATAAGATTCGATATTCATTCTTCTATAAGATTCCTACAAATACTTATATCTCCGTATAAAGACTGATGAGTAAATACTGGATTTTCGAAATCTGCGAGAGTTTTATACAGCTATAAGTCTTTATTACGTATCTAACTACTTATTAAACAAATGTCTCCAAATTTAAGTCAAAGATAATGCGATCGGTAGAAAGTGTCTTACTTTTCGATTTTATGTGTAACAATCCGGCTTCTACACGCAAATGCGACATGGAAATTTCAATGAATAATTGATTGGAACGTGTCATTTGGCAATCACCTCCCTGTCCACCCAAAATGGTTTTGGCTAGCTACCTCTTGCCACCAAAGTCAACACATTAAGTATACACGTAGAAATGTGTGTTTCTTTCCTTTCACATTTAAACTTGGAAAAATTATATTCCAGTTATTAATTACCCTTAATATTATTGTGGTGTATTGCAGGAATTCATGAAATAAATGTCGCCAAAGCTATATATTTATTTTCAAGGTTTAGTAGAATATATGCAAAAAGAGACAATTAAGGTGTAATTTTGTCTCATCCAAGTGAATCAGAAAAAGATGTTGAAAAATAGAGATCACAATAAATAATGTACCCAGGCCATCTTTAATAACAATGTTCGCGCTTATGGATTAGTGGACTCGTGCAATGTGGTGGCGATGTTCCACATCGATATTTCGTACATTATTTAGTAATCGCGTGTTGGCTCCCAAATTTCCAATGTTTGGCGATTGATGTGTAGATTGACTTTTGTCATTTACTGCCCATGTCAAATAGTAGAAATGTTTTTGTATGGTGTCTACTCAAATTGTGGAGGCGAAGTAATGGACTCAGGCGATTTTAATGTCAACCCTGCGCGTGTATATTTTTTGTGTCTTCCTATCTGATCGTTCGGGTGATAGATGAAAGGCGCCCGTAATTTTTCTCCAAGGACCTATTTAGTCAACGACTATTGATTATCATTTAAGGACACGATGACTTTAACTTCAAACATATTTGCCTCTTATATGTATTTAACTTACGCAACAAAACATAACTGTGTATTTGGCTGTAAAAAGTGAATATTTTTTAAAATAGTTTGCTAAAAAATTGTACAAAGAGATCATATATTGATAAGATATAACACATAGGATTCGAACAATGGCAACACATTGTATATGCTTAACGAGCTTTTCAAGAACTATTCATTGTTTTGGTTATTCAATATGTTCTCTTGAACATAGAAGAGGTAAAGGGAACCGTTAGCTAAAGAATAATGATAACGAAAAGAAAGGTTGCGCAAATGTAACGGGGGTGGAGAAAGGTTTAAGTTAGCCATTAAGGCGGTTTCTTTGCAAGTGCTGATATTAAATGTCGGCATCTTTGTTGTTTAGCGCCATTGATAAACCTTACATTGTAATGCTTTTATTTACAGGAAAAAGACTATTTGGAATGGCAGATTTTAGTATTTGCGATATGAATATGTAAAATAACGTTTCGAGTGAACTGTGAAAGTATACCGTTACGAGAATACTTATGTTATTTATTTAATATTTTAACCGACTTTAAAGAAAAGGAGTTTTCTCAATTCGACCGTGTACTTTTTACATAAGGGCATAACATCGCCTCATTTTATAATTTAGAAGTTGGTACCAAGAAAACTGTTAGTTTGATAAACAGTTCAAAATTATGAAATAACTATTAAATCGTTTCTGTATACTATAATATGTAAATACGTATTACGTTGTGCGAAGCAAATTTATTTTTTGCTTTTTAGTTCAAAGTCGGATTATTTTTGTTAATAATTATTTGATGTGACGCTAGTTTAGCGTACCTATATCTACATTACTACTACGAAAGCTAATCATGCTTACTTATCAAATAATATTTATTGACCTGAGCATTATAATTGTTTGTATAACAAAGATCTAGAAAACTATTTTAACTCATTTAAACGTTTAGGTATACTTAACTTTTAAATAAAAAGGGAACTGAATAAAAATCGATATCAAGTAAAATATATCAGAAAAATAATAAAATAAAATATATATTTTTTAATTAGTACATTTATTTCATTAAGTATTTTAAAGCTTTTTTGCAACATCTATACTTTTGATAGAAGTATAATAACTTTTTCATAAGCAACATTAAGATACCTAGTTAGTAGGTACTTCATTCCACTATGATTAAGGTTTAATTTTTCTCTAAAAAATGAAGATGTTTGACTGCTACTAGTACATCCAGAATTTTAGAGATGTTTTAAAACGTTATACGTGATAAATGACGCCGTAGAAACATTAACTTATCAAGACACATATTATATGCGACGGCTTCCATTAGGATCCTAAAATATCGATATTACTTTGAGATTTAAAGTACCGTTACGGTCTTTAAAAACTCCAAATCACTGTATAAAAGAGAAACTAACCGCTGCAACCCTTTCCTGCACATATTTTCTGCGGAGAATGGTGCAATTTTTATTATTTTACAACGTCCCTCAAATTGCACATTCCGCAAAGGAGCCGACTAAAGATGTATTCAGCTGAATAAAAGGGTGCAATAAAAACAAACGGAAAGGGTTTACAAAATGCAGAAAATTACGCAATGACGAATTTTATGAGTTTGTCAAAAGCTTTAAGCAAAAAATTTACTTCGCAGGTACGAAAACGCTGAGCGTCGTGATGCGACGAGGACATTTGTTCCGATTAAAAAAAGGCGAGTCATTCAAGTAATGATATTGTATGCAAATAGATGCCATTTTTTTGGTTTGGAACTATAATGGTAACAATGAAAGCTTTGTGACACGTAATTGGAGAGCTACTGAAGTCGATTATGTCACTTGTGTAAAAAGAAAATTCGCTACAAGTGCGATTAATGTTTAGAGCTGTTTTGGCTTTGTTAATAATTTACGTGAAACCATTACGTAACTAACAATAACAGAATATAAATAGTCATACAGAAGAGAGGTATACTGGCTATTGAATAATTCTTAGACTTTAATTAAAAAAATTACTCCGACTATGTAAGTTACAAAGAATCAATCGCCCAAAATTCATTTAAATAGAACGCTCAAGAATCAAGACGCATGGCGTGTATTATCACGAGGATCCTGGTTAATTCGTAATGTATCTAGCGAGGAGGGCGCGCAGGCGCATCACGCACACCTACGCACACCCACGCACACATCGCGGCCTAGACGGTATACAAATCGCTTGCTATGCTAATGCAGCGGAGATTGGGCAGGTCGTTGGCCGCGCTCCCGGACGCAACAAAGTCATTCGGCAGAACTCGTTGGCGTCCCGCGTCCACCCTCGTCGCGCCCTTACCTATCAAACTATATTGTCTCCATTTTAATCAATCCAACGCTGCCATCATTGTAGAGGATTAAATAATTACATTACAATGTGACGTGCATTACGGTTTACATTTGAATGGCTTGCAATTTATTTAAAATGTTAGGATAATATAATATAAATATTTAGAGTTTAATAACCTATCTGTTTTTGAGTATTTTTAATTCAAATGAGGAAAGGAATATTTACAAAATGTAGAGCGTAGATAAGATGTATTTATATAAAACTTACAGTCGCCTCAACGACCTATAGTTATGCGTTCTGGTGTGCCAGACTTTGCTCTTGGTTGTGACCTTGACTGCAACGCGGGCTTAATGTACCTATCACACACACGCATAGAAAAAGTATTATTACTATGGAGTATGGGTGTTCGGAATGAGTACTTAAGACATTTCTTTTAGCGTTGCTAAGAGTTTTCAGAACTTTTGATACATAAACAAAGAATGTAATGTGAATTGACCGGCACGCAAAACGTAGGGTTAATCTTGTAATTTTTTATTTTGCTTTAAGAGTGGGATTTTATTTCAATGGTAGCTTTAAGTTTAATAGTATTCTTTATTAATAATTTTTTGATTTATTTACATTTTTCATTTTTAAGATTTCACCTTAGCTTATATTCATCAGATATCTTATCGAGTACCTATTCAATATCGGACCAGACACCTATTTTAATAGAAGAATTATACCAAGGTCTTAATTTTTGAACAAATCACATCTACTTGTTTCTAAGACGGATTGAAGTGTCACCTAAGGCAGAACGTTCTCGAATTTTAATAGATTCACTTCGATACATTGTAGCACTTTTTGTGAAAGTGCATCGTCTGTAACCTTGAATCGACCCTTTCCCTCGTCCATCAAACTAGCCAGCGCTCTCTCAATTTTCCCTAACCGTACATTATACAATCAAGCGGACACTTATCTGTAATACTTTATTAAGCTATGTCTTAAACTATTTATACATATCATCGGATCAGCTTCTAATGGATGGTTTCGTGACTGGCTCGTATCTGCTGTGAAGTTTAGTGACAAGGGGTTATTGTGTACGTTTAAGTTGAGCACTTAGACGTGTAACTCGAAGTAAAAAGTCGATAGGCGGGCTATGTAAAGGCATAGGCCTGGGCTGGTATCCTGCGTGCTGACGGGGTGCGGGAGGGGGTGCGGGCGAGGTGCGGGGCGGGTGCAGGCGTGGGCGCGGGCGGGGCGACCGTCCGAGCGGTTATTTCGGTATGCACATTGCACGCAGCGCGGCTCCACTGCACTTGCTACTCGAAATAGTCAGGTCAGGGACCGCGAGCTTCGCCTCGATCCTTCCCCAAGGTCAAGACTTTAGCCCCTCTCTCTTCGCCGTTGTCACATTACCTCACTGGTCACGCCTGTTTCTTTTAATTCCAAACTCTAACCGAGTTTGGAATAATAGGCCCTGATCACAGATGTGATTTGACAATATCCTAATGAAACAACATGCAGTATAGAGTACATATATGCATGTCTACGTAACATAATGTGCGGTCAGCAGCGGTCATATATTTTATCAAATTGCATTTATTCTTAAGTTATCATCACTAATGTTAGCAAACGTGACTCGCTCAATAATTACAAATAAATGGTTCTTAATTGCAAATACTCAATTAGAGATCACTATATGGTTCGATAACAGTACAATGTGCGCATCGGCCATTAGTTTCATGATTTGCGATAAGGGGAAGGTCTTCGCAATATCTAAATATGTAATAAGGTTTTCCCAGTGGGTTTCGATATATTTATAGTGACCATATCTTACGTGATATTGTTTAATAAACTCGCCAATAAAGCCTTCTTAAAAATGTTAAACGAGTACGACACGCAAGTAAATACCATGTAATTCATTAATCTATGTATTCTTGCGGTGCTGATAAACCATACAAAATTCTTATAATTCACGGGTTTCGCCCTCACATTGGTCGCAATCGCCTGTAATTTTTATGGCTTCTACTTCCCTTTAGGTTTGGTCATCGACACCAAAACGTTAGGGATACTTAGTGACAATATTAACTTGATACTCTTGCTATTTACTAACTTCATTAGGATGACTAAATAATATGTTTTAATTTTTCTGTAGTGGGTACCTGGTAAATATGCTATTTATAAAAGTGAGACTACAATATTATGTACTTATATATCTCAATATCTTGAATTGCCAAAAGAGTACGAAGATAGTAATAAAATGGCTGTGTCGTAAAACTTAACATACAAAGAAGACAAGGCGTATCAGAAACAATATCACGGTCGGTTACGAAGCGACTTGAATGTTCCCTTATAAAATTCGGCGTTTAGATAAGCGGGCGAAGAGCGAAGGAATCTCTGGCAATGTTAGCGAGGACATTGCACTTCTGTCCCCCCGCGGCGCTTTGGTCCTTCCCCTGCCTGGCCTGCAACTTGCTAGCCAATAGACATTATAACCAATGCTCGCGACCGGATTCTTCTATTTAAGCCGACTCAAACTTACTTGTTCAGCGACACTATTCCTATATCAATATTTGCCGTTGATATTTTAGTCATTGCGATTAGGTACAACTCTTTTACAATATTTCAAATATATGATGAAATAATGTTGCGATGAAATCTAAAAATAACTATTTAATGACTTGTGATGAAATTAAAATTCGTACGATTTTTCGCTTTGTTACTGTTGAAAGTCGATTATGGAAGCACTTATGTTTTGACTTAAATGTACCAATTTCTATTTTTAAAGGTACTATTTTTTTTTAAATGTACATCTTCCTAATAATATACCTTTGTCTTGATATAAAAACTCCTTCATTGAATTAATTATATATTTATGAACAAATTAAAGTATTTCTAAAAAAAATAACAGTCGCACTGCGTTATTGCTATAAAGATGTATGTATACATAGCCTGTATAGTGAGTACTAAAATCACCTATTTTGTACATCAATTGTATACAAACCAAAATACCTTTAGAAATGAAAAATAATAAATAAATCTAAAAAAGCATAAAAGAACGTATTTTCATTAATAACGAAGTAAGTAAGCCATAGAGAATATCTTATTTCGTAGTCAAAACGCAATGTATCGGCCTGCCTCAACACTGAGCGCATTCACCGTTCCATCCCGCGCAGTGACGTGCTTCCTGTGCGTTCACTAAATTATAAACAAACCGAGCAATGCAGCATTCACACTACGAACTCACACATGCGATATTAAAATACATAATACAATGCTTTAACTGCATTATAAAGACTTAACTATGTATCGTATGCATTCTAAAAATGAAAGAGATTTTAAAGATGTTTGTAAGCCTATACCTATAGCTTGGTTCAAATTTATTCTTTGTCAGCGGTAAATAGGAAGTATTAAGGCTAAAATCAATATAAGCAGTAAGATTCCAAATGAAATATATAAATATTTTGATACTAAGGATAGAATAGGATATAAGGGCTTCGTTTTTTCTTATCTGTGACAGAGTCGCGAGTAAATATTAAAACGTGTTTAAATAGAGTAGCTGGCAACATTTCGAACGGACTGGACAAAGACAAATAGATTGTACTTAATTAAGAAATATTTATTAACTTGTTAATTTGCCACTGTTTCTTATTATTTACATTGTGATTAACTTATATTTACTGGGACAATTTGTCAGTATATTGGTAAGTATAATGTGCGCAGAAAATAAATTGACATAGGTATGATAATTTTTGATACAGTTGTAAAATAACAATTTTGTATGAAACTCGAAAAGAACGAATTCAAGAAAAAGAACAAACACTTTATTCAAATTATCCGAACCTTTCAAAATTTCCATTGAACATAATTTTAAAAGTCATTTAACTACAAATAGAATGTCATTTATAATCTATGTATAAACCTGAAAAATATAAAAAAAATAGTAATGTATGTAAGGCGGATGAAACCGCGGGACGGGGCAGAACTAATTAATTAAAAATTTATTCATATTAATGTGCATGAGCACAAAATTATCGTTAAGTAAACATTCGCCATAATCAGACCTAGGGCAACTTCTGACATGTGTTTGTCCGGTAGAGATAGTCTTATCGTTCTATGCAAATTGCCCTCTAAATGGCCGAATAGCCATTTCAACTAAATATTGATTACATTGGAGAACAAACAAATTATTATAATATTTATCTGCCATTCATATGAAGACATTTTTAATTAAACTTAAAGTCAAATCCATAAAACGTTTATAATTTTGGTTTATTTCTTTTAATTCTAATAGTGCTAATTATAATTTGGAATGAAACATAATATGTGTTCTTACATGAATCGATTTTTTTTATGAATATTACCAAAATTGATGTTGAATTAGGCCGAATATTTTGTCGTTAAAAATGTACGAAGTCATTAATACTTGTCCGCCTAATAACAGTGTCGTAAAGAGTCGAAAGGATTAAAAAAACGAGTTCAATTATATTTAGCAATCTCCCCTGTAATTACAGCGTTGGTTTCCTTAATAACAGCTTCCAATAAAAAGATAGAAGCTTCCTACTTCCCACGTACCCTTACGTAGGCGAAGCCAACGGGTAACATGTGCACGATGCGGCTTATTATTACACACCGGTAAATACTATATAAATACAGATTACATTTTACTCCTGTAGACTTATTAAGCATAGAAAATGTTCTTAATAAGGAGTTAAATTGAACAAAGTAGAGTGTACTTTAGCAATTAACCAATGACAACTTACACACAAATTGGCCATACAAATTAATTAATTATCATTAATAAGAGCAATTTTGCAATGTTTGTTTATAGCGGTATCATTAATCATTTATAGCGGTAAATATCGATTATTACAAAAAGAATAACGGTAACAATTACAGCTATATTCCATTTTGCCTTGAATTCGTACTGAATAATATTAAATAATTTTACATCTTATTGTACCTATAATAATTTGTTAAAATATAAAATGACCCTGTCTATATGTTTGTATATCTATTCAATCGAATAAAATAATATAAAAAGACTTGGTTCCGGCTTCAGGAGACCTACGACACGGCGAGCTATTTCAGGCACCTCAGAGCCGCCTTGGGACATTGAATTAATTGATCACATATTATGTTACAGGAATTATGTTTATTAATAAACTTACATATATAAGGTTACTATATAAATACATAAAAGTATTCAAGAGCATTAATACATGTCTTTCTTATATTTGAACATGCTTACGAATGTTAATAAATGGGAAAATTTGTATAGTTTTTGATTATCTTTCTCGATATGCTAATTATAATTGGATTTGACTGAAATTTCATCTAAAGTTAGACTAGACCTGGACTACCACATTGAATAGTTTTACTTCGGTGTTGCTATCGCGATATTTTTATATTAATTACAATGTACAAGTATTTTTACTTATAGCTTATTTTTTTGTGGAACCACAATAAAATATTACAGACACACATCATATTTTTAAATTGTTTCACTTATTAGGCCAATAAAAAAACAACTTATAGGGTTAATGACTCGCGTAAAAACTTCAAATGGATCATGTCGCGTCGTTCGTTGAACCTCATTGTTTGATGTTGCGAAATAAACATGAGTTCAATTTCTAGCTGCAATGAATTTGTTACTACTAATTGGCACGATATATTTTATATAGAACAATGAGGTGCCGTCTCCTTACGGAGTTTGGCAATCATAATGGTTATTTTTATTTCCAAATTGCTGTTTTTACCTAAATATGATTTGATACCTTTTCCAAACCATTGTCGAAGATTTTCGAGCTCTAATATTCATCTGCGGCTAGGTCTCAATTGAAGGAGATTGTACTTTTGGTAAGTTAACACTATATTAAGTTAAAACTGTTTTTAGAACTTTTTTACAACTTAATAATACTTAGTTTTCATGTCCTGTTCCCCATAAAAGATTCTTGACGTACTTGTACTTGACACATCGAGTAATCATAAGTTATACTGGTCCAATAACGACTATTAGATTTGTGTGTGCATCAAAATAGTATTTCAATAGTGTTACTGTTATGCTAATATGCAATTGTTATTGACAGGTCACAGGTGAGCAACGGCTCGGTGCAACCCTTTCGCAAGATGAATTGAATCTTCTCAAACAACTTATATGAATAATAATGGTATTCGATCGATTACACATAGTTAAACGTTTTTTTATAATATTAATTTATGATAATTACTTATTCAGAACGCGCGATTTAAGTCTTTAGTAAATCAGAACTAAGTAACAGTGCTGATAAAAATGTTGTTTTACTTTTTACAATAAGTTTGTTGCAAACTTATGAAGCATAACGATGAATGAAAATGTGAATGTGATGATGAAGTGATCTATTGTTTTGATTTTAAAAATTCACATGTATTCTTAATTTTTTCTCTAACCTCACCCTTCCTAAAAGTATTAGTATTGCGAAGTTCAATGTCAGATGTAGTTAGATCGGAACAAGTTGGCTATCCCATGAGGTCAGCGGTCAGTGGTCAGAGGTGACCAACGGACGGTCAGTCCGAGGGGTTGCGAATCGAAATGACCATGACGGAAAAAAACGTTGATCAATGTGAAAGACGTCTAAAATAGTTATTATTATAGACTAATGTTTAATTATAATTATAAATATCAATGTGAAATCAGTTTTTTGATAGATATAACTAATACGATATTATGTAGTTGCTTGTAAACAAGTAACTAATGAGTAAGTTTCGATTTTAGATATTGAAGTTTATTTTTAAATAAACGTCCTTTAATGCTTTACCTATTTTATTAGTATGTTCAACATTTTCATTATTCTAAATAACTTCAAATTGCATCATAAAAAATAAAAATAATGTATGCATACACAAAGCAAATACAGCTTATGTACTTAATTATAGACTAGACAAGGCATAAAAAATGCCGATTTCAGTGTCAAGTTCTGAGTCCCATGAGGTCAGCGGTCAGTGGTCAGAGGTGACCAACGGCTATCGTCCGAATCCTTTCGCGAACATTGCATATGCACTACAGTCCATTCCCCACCTGTACCGAGTACCGACCCCTTATTGTTAACATTCACAATACGAAAGTATTCTTTGTGCAACACGTTATCACTCCCTTTCAAAACAAATTCTTTCATTAAGATAAAACATTGATTTCGCAAATTTTAAAGCATTTTTACGACAAAGCATTTCGCAGAGGTCAGTATGTAAAAAAAATGCTTTGCTTTTGGAAATAAATGAACTTTTGAATTTCAATAACAAAAGGCAAGTTTTGCAAAAATCATTAATATAGGTATGTAAAAAAATACAAGCGGCTTTGTTGTTACTAAATTTAAAAAGTGAATATTCGTTCAAAAATTCTAAGAAACGGTTGCGATAGTCAAATGAAAGCAGGTTTAGTTTCATCCGTTTCTGACCTGTGACCCACGCTTGACCAGTGCAGGGACAGACTGCTCCCAAAATATTGCATGTAGACAAGCAATTCTGGTTGACGTTGTTTTAGGAACAAATATTTAAAAAAAAATTATTTAAAGTCAAATATAAATTTGCTCACAACTTCTTTCGCCATTAGAAGATCATTATTTGTGGGTTGCATAGACTGCTAATTAGTGGAAAAATATCCAAAAATCTATTGGGCACAGCAAAAAGTTTATACCTACTCATATTAAAAAATAATAATAATCTTATAGTTTAGTTATAACAAATAATTATATAAAACTTACACATAACACACCTATATGTGTGTAAGCGTAATATATTGATGAAATGGCATACTCGTAATGTAGATGTTAAGCATGACTTGCATTTCGAACATCATTGAGATCTCGTATGAACATATAATCACATAACCTCCATACGGTCAATGGCAGTGGTCAGTTTTACGTTTCTTTTATTTACTATAAGCTTATTAAACCCTTTCTTTGTGAATGTTATTGAGGAGCGTAATTAATACGGTTGAGGTATTGTGCAAAAACGTCGCTTTTGTTCTGTGTTGTTTAGTTCCTTTGTGGCGCGATGGTCGTGGTGCTTTTTTTGTTAGGGTCCTTTGTTTAGGCCATCATTAGGCTAGTGGGCAGTTTTGCAGTGACCACTTTGTATTTTCTCACACGTATGAAGCTGTCTTGACCGTTACAAAGCGTATATTTTATAGTCCTAATATTTGCTTTAAGTAAGTGTAGATTTTTTACGGAAGTTAATAGAGCCATCGTCATTTATGAATCTAATAACAAACAAATATTTTTTTTGGAAATGATCATAAAAATACTTATAGAAATTATCGGTTACATATAATCGGTTGAATAAGTATTATATTCTCGTATAGAATAAGTGAATTTGTGAATGAAACACTTGAATCACATTTAGTATCAAATTTGACCTTTGATATCTGCTGCGAGTCTAATGGAAACCGTTATGCAAATGTTGTAACACGGGTTTGAAGAAAACGATACACATGCATTTAACATACAAATTCCAATTAATAGTAACATAAACAAAACAACCTCTTGCAAAAAATATAATATGTTCATACACTCCTAGTATTATTATACCTAAACATAAGATAACAGGTTCCACGAGAGCAAATTTGTATGTGTGCGTGTATATTATTTACGCAGGACGCGATTCGCCACAAGTGTGTATGTAGTGGTTCGCGAATCGCATCATTCGAGAGGAAGGAGTATCGCCCTCCCGCGCGGCTGGCCAATCGCGAGAGCTCTAGACTGAGCACGCTCCGTATCGGAACGCTATGTAGCGTCGCGAATAAATTAGCGAACAATTTTTTATCTTATTTACTTTAACACATATAAACATCCTCATATACAATATGTTTCGACAAATATGATTGGCCATCTTATCGCTTATATACCTACTACTCATATAATATCAATATACCTAGTTATGTAATCAACATAGTAGACGATAACTTCTCGGTATTATGCTGTCCTAGTAATCATTATACTTAAATGAATTGAGTACGAGCTTTTGTCCCAGTCTATGAGTTTAGAACAAAGCGTGTCAAATATAGAATTCTATTCAGCGGAAATATAACTCGCGAAGGGAGTGCAAAAGAATGAGTTTAAGTAGGATTACTTACAAAACGATTTCAAATTAGTTGCTGAAGAGGGCTGCGCTTATTTTAGCTAAAGCGCGGGTGCAACCCTTCTGTGTAAAATGTGTCAATTAAAACGCTTCAAAACACGTGTTTGCTTAACTCTGATCTCTGAAGGTTGCGAGGGTGACAGATGGATTTTAGAAGCAGTTAATTACCTTTGTATTTAAAACTACTAGACGAAATACGTTCGGCAATAAACATATCTTCATATGTGAACGCACAAGGACAAGTACATTGTTATCGTAATTATATGTAGTATCTAGTAATAAATAATGAACTATTCTAGGATTTTTTTAACCTACATCCTAAAAATCAACGCAGCGTTATAAAAAATAAATCAATATTACACAAATGACAATTGCTGTTTTATTTATTATTATAATACGTAGAATAAGTAACAATCTAAGATTGAAACATTAACAAGGGCTACTAGTAAGAACGGAACACAAAATATCGAGGGGTTGTCGCGAGATTAGCCCTCCAGTCTCGTTGAGCAAAAACACTGCAGATGGGCGGTTTTTCAATTAGCTGTCACTTTGTCAACTCTTCTGCTATTATTTATAAAGCGGCATTTGACGATAAAACCAACCCTTCTCTGTATATTTTAAACGTTTTAAAAATAGCTAGTTTGCAATTAAGACTTTAGGATATAACATTATTTCAGTCCTACATATGTTATTCGTTACATACATACACATTTTTAGTAAGCTCATTGGAATGTTGTTTGTTACTAAAAGTATGCTTAAAATGTAGAGTCGTAAACGTAAACACTTTACACAAAGCGTGAGATAAGTTTAGACATACTTTAATTAAATAATGCTTGCATGCTTTTTTATTACTTTTCATTTCAAATAATTATAATGTTAATGACTGAAAAGTTTGTACGAAAAACGTTCATTTATGTGCAAACATCTCGTAAAAGGTTTTATCTTTGTGTAAAATTTAAAAAGCATTATAATCGTTTTATTTCGAATTGTTAATAGCTGCGGAACAATCAGTTTAAAAATGATGAATGGTAAATATGTATGCGGATATCTTAAACCCTTTAATGCAAAGGAAGTGTATAACTGGGTCAGACAGACGATTGTAGATCGCACATGTTGTGAAAGCGACGCAAAAAATACCCTTTATACCGCTTTGTTTTCACAGAGAAACTTTGATTATTGCCTGCAATTTGTACCTACCTTTTAAGATGTATAGTGCGGTGGTACTACGCTGGCCTTTAATTTATATTCAAACTTTACAAGTTAAAATACTTAAAAACAAATATCCTGCATAAAAATGAAAAATAAAAACCAGAATTTGACTCTGTTTCTTTTTATTTGTTTCTATTTAAATGTATAATTTATAAAAGTACCTTTTTATAATATTTTTTTAAATGTATTTATCGTCAATATTTATTCATATTTCTCTAACATAGTGAGTTTCAAATGAAAAGATAAAGAAAATATATCACTTACGTTTGCACTATCTTCTACCATCACATACAGATTACGTATAAAATCATTTATTATACAAGAGTACCTACATATTAAGCCAAAATATCCCGAGTTGACTATACTATGCACTTTATAATTTTTTTAGTGAACTCTCCACGTTTTATATTTAACCCTTCTCGCGGTCTCACCAGCCATTCTTTGCCTACCGACCTCTTTTTTGCTCTGTTCCTTTTTAAATGGCACATGCAGAGAGAACGTTTTTTAAACATAAGCCATTCGATAAAACGCAATATCATCAGTCTACCTGAATATCCTTTGGAGCCTTTCTTTTAATAGATCGTCTCTAATCGATTATTAAGAATAAAATATAGAGATATGCATGAGCTTACGTTTAATAGGTATGTGGAAAATTAGTGAGAATCAGTCAAAATAAGGAGGCTGCTAGATTAGGTAATTGACTGAAATAATCTCTTACAAGTAAATAGTAATTGTAAGATGAAGATTGCTAAGTGAGTATTAACTGCTAACATAAACAAGGTTATGTTAACTAATTATCTCGAATCATCCAATTAGAATCAAATTTGCATCTTATTGCACCGTTGACGAGACTCCTGTATCATATAGACGATGCATTTGAATATGACTATACATAATTATTCGTCTAAAATTAAAAGATGTTCTCATCACGTTAATCTTTAAAGATTAAATTGAGAAAACAATATATTTCACGTCAAATTTGATATCATTTTTTGTTAAAAATAACAGTTAACCGAAATCCAACACTATCTTTTCCAAAACAAACGGTTGTGCAAAATGTCAGAATCTGAAATGTGTAAAAAATTTCCAGGTAAAAAGTCATATATACCGATATAATTGTCACAAATTAAAGCAAAAAACTATGAAAAGGTATCAAATCTGCAAGCCACACGAGCAGGTAGGAAAGCCTTATAAAATTCCGATATTTTTTGTTCCTAAAGTGTGCAAAAGCGTGGGAGGGATTTGAGAATAACTGTTCTTTGCGACTTTGCGAGCTATCGAATCAGACCTCGCATTAATCATATTTTTTGTATCATTAAATTATAGAAACCTTTTGTTTTGCTTAAGAAATGTGTTTAGTTGGACTTTAAATTATCTAATATGATTTTGTATGCTACAAAATTAAAGCTATAGGGAATAATATTGTTTTAATTGTAATTTTTCAATGAAATATTATTGACAAATTGAGTCTGTACTTTGTATTTCTAGCGCTGTAATAAATGAACACTCATATCATAAACCCAACGTATTATAATGGATGTTAGCTAAAAAATGCATTAAAGAAACATTGAATCGTGGAAAGATTTATAAAATGCCGCAAAAGTTTGCTTTGTCACTAAGTAAACATTAGTCGCGAAGTTGGTATTGGGTTTGGTTAGCGAGGGAATTCGTTACAAAAACTGCAACAAAAACGCAAAAGCTAAGCTTAAAATGCAACATGATAAGTTTATTTAGAAACCGAGAAGGTTTATGTAGGTTTGGATCTTCTGACATCATTCTGTAGACATTTAATAAAAACTAATTAATTCAACGACTTTCGTCAATAAAAGTTGATTATTTTTTATTTTTGCTTTCTTATTAGGATAAACGTTAAAATAAGAAATTCCACCGGTCCGGCTTATAAAAATTACAAAAAATACCTATCTACTTATAAAAACAAAGTACTAACAATCAAAAAATCGGTTTAACAAAATGTTCGTTGTGCGATAGGTTCGATGAACCCTGAAAAAAGCACCCTCATCGTTTCAGAGTTTCGCTCCTTTCTCACGCTAGTATGAACTCTCGACTCCAGCAAAAACTTTGTTCAATTTTCTTATTGAATGAATTATATTCTGCGCTGTCGAAGCATTGTTATAAATTCCCGTTTTATAATTTTCTCTAATTATTGACAATCTTAGGTTTAAAGATATATATTTCAGTTAGAGCGTTATAAATTATCAAACATTGTGATCAGTTATCTCTATAAATACTAAATTTTATCTCACTTAGTTCTCATAACTACAAAGACATTCAAATTGGAATACAATTATGTAGGCATACTTGCGTATAATGTAAGAGTATATTGCAATTTAATCACTTTATATTTTACCTAAACCAAATTAAGTTCAGCAACGTTTGGCTTTTAACGTAAATGTGTGGTATAAAAGAACGTTGTATATTTTTAATTTTTGAACGTTTTACACGCAATAATATGAAGGAACAGATGACAGAGGAAGTTAACTGCGAATGACTGGTTTCCGGCTCGCCCCCGTCGCGATCATCATTATTCTTTCAGCAAATACGTTTTGACTTCAACCATTAGCCATTGGATTGAGGCCCTTGCAACTGTCATCTAAAAAGCTAAAAAATATTTAAGTCTGTTAAAAAGTTACGTTCCTAAGAGAACAAGGTGCATTGTTTATTTATTTATATTTAATAATTATATTAACTTAAGTATGACTCTAATAACATATGAAAAAAAGTTTTGCTATTTTTAGGTAGGTAAAAAATAAAGGGTACCAATAATCCAAACCTTTACGTTTATCTGCTATTGAATTCTATTTTTTAAACCAGGAACAATTTGCCGATTCTCAAAATGTGCTGATTCTAACGGTTCACAACAGATTGAACTGTATAACTGTCATCGCTTCCTTAATCTATTGAAAATTGTGGGAACAAATTATCGCAAACACTTCGCTTGTGCAAGATGTGAACAAAAAATGTATCGCACAAAACATCAAATCTCATATATTTGCCAAAAAAACATCCACTCCCACGCTCTGAAAGGGTTGAGTATGCACCTGACCTATATTGCATTAACTTAAAAAAATGTTTTTCTTATAATTTTTTGCTTCATTTCCCTTGAACTCTTTACATTCAATGGGGTAACCAGGCTTTATTCCCTTTCGCAAATTCTTTGGTTTGAGACTATGACATGTAATATGATCCTTTTGACATATCTACCTATTCAAAATTTTGTTATCGCTTCGTCCATTCTTTATATATTTCAATCATATAATAATAACGCCTTAATAGTTAATTGCCAAAAAATAATCATCAAAGTCGGTCCCTAAACGGCAAATTTATGCACAAACAAACATAAAAAGCACATATACGGTCGAATTCATAAACAACCTACTCTTTTCGTAGTCGGATAAAAAGGATCAAAATACAATCTAACGATTAAATTGCCAGCAGTTCTAGAATTAAGTCACAGATAATAAACACTTGCAAATGAAATATTTCGACATATTCCATACACTCGACCCTTGTCACCCTACTTGCACAACCCAATTGCATACAATACGCATTGTACGCAGGTAGCGCTAAAGGGTTATCCGCTTATGCAAAAAACTATCCGATTAACACTCGCACACAAACAACCGCCTTTTTAAATGCTAATCGGTGTATTAAGAGATTAATATTGGTATACAACAATAATATTTAGTTACTTAATTTAAGATTTAAGTGATGTGTTTCATTTCGCATCTTAAATGCAACAATTATTGCCTTTAAATCAAATATAATAAAAAAAATACTCATAATAAATAGTCTTTTAACGTATTGTGTATGAGAACGAAATAAGAGGAAGCTAAATAATGTTCTGATCGCGTATTTGTGAAGACTTTTTGCATAACGAAGCGTAATTTAGGAAATCATATTTGTACAATTTTAAATTAAATAATTAATGTAAATTTCAAGGGAAGGTCGTCAAGATTATGTCTGTTGTTGCAGTTTTTGTATGAATGTATAATATTGAAAATATTAAGACTAGCAATGCTATAGAAATATGAAACTAAGCTTATTTTCGTTTATTAATAGAAATCATTTTAAGTGGTGAAAATTATGGCTATTCCTTATTGGAATCGTGTACTTATGTATATCATTATACGAGGGCAAGTGAATTTGCGGCCTTTAACTATTAACATCGACTTGCCTTATTAAGAATTCATCGGTGACGCGTTAGGCAAGGAGGGTAAAAAGGCCGACAGGCGATGTGTTGCAAAATGAATAAATAGTGGCGAGAAATAGGGGCAGTTCGCTCGGTAACGACCACGCGATTTAATAATGCATCTATTTTAGTGTGTGGCCCGTGAAATGGAACAGTATTGACGACTCTGTGGGTCAAACTTAAATGGTTCTTTTTCATAATACGAAACGCCGCATTAGTAATGAGTATGTCGGACACGATAATGCCACGGCAAACAGTTGCAATCGACAGTTTGCAACCACTACTCTTTTCCAATCTTTGTGAATTAAATATGTCCGCATAATGGCATACTTAATGGTTTTATTTGCACTGTATTAAAATGTCATGCGTTGAAACAAATTAAAGGAAAGGGCTCACGTCCAAAACATGTCTCTGTTGGTTCAACGCCATATGGGTAAAAAACTGCATTAGACTGATCTGTCTGCACAAACGAATAAAAAACTTACTGGGCGAGCACCATGTGTAGATGCAGGTGCCCTTCGTTCCCACACAACCCTTTCAGCAACCGACCTCTGGCTCCGCGCCGCCCCCTCATCCCCTCTAACTTCACAAAAAGCTAAAGATGAAACGAATCACGCGTCAAACTAATAAGTGAATCTATTCACTTGCCATATAGTTCAAACTTCCAACTCTCCTAATTCGTCTCATAAGACATTATAGTTTTGATTTTAAAATTTCTGAATTCTACCTGTTCCGATTATATTTATAGACGGTGTCGTGTCATTAGATTTATTATTGGATATAATGCAATCTTCTCCAATTTTTTGTCCCATCCTCTTGCATTTTGTTATTCTAAAATATGCAATACTTTCGTGTATTTTAATATTTATGAAAAATTTCTATTTTAGGAAACACAAACATTTCTCTTAGAAATGCATTTGTTACTTATTAGTCTATACTCTATACTTATCTGAAATGTTATCGATGGTTTAACCTAGATCACCTAAACTATAAAATACCTTTGTGTTTCATAGATATTACAGAAATACAAGAGGCAAGATTTTATATAAGAATTATGTTTTCAGTGACAATGAAAACAAATGTTTCTTATAAGAATTTATATCTACTATAAGGAAGATAAATAAAACAGGTTTATCTTTTTCTTCTAGTTATTGATATTGTTTTTTTAGTAATCCTGAATGAGGCTGTAATCCCTATAGACGCTTAAGTATCCTTCTTTAAAATAACCTTTACACAAAAAGATATGCAACTCAACTCTTTAACGTCCGATAGGTCAGATGCGTTGGCCATCTGTCCATATTGTTTATGAATACAACAACAGAAATACTTTTTAAAGTTTTACTAATGTTCTTAAATATTACTTTATTAAAATATAAACTAAACCTCCTACCAGTCTTACCTTAAATATATCTAAGGTATCGGCAGGGTAATGTAGTAGTGGTATAGGTAAGGTAAGAAATTAGATCTCAGTAAAAATGTTATAATAGTAATAAAAATAGGCTCTCACATTTTTTCAAGAAAGTCATTATGAGTACGATATCCCAATAAGATTTATACACAGCTTAAAAACGTTAGCTATTAACGTCTAGTTTCCTATATTGAAGTTAATATTTAACCTACGAGATATACTCAGCTAAGAGTCGACGTAACATCTTGAATTAATGACGATTTTGAATCTCACATAGCCAGTGAGTCTTAATTTAGATTTTTTGTAACAAAAAAGTGTTTTGTAGCCAATTAAAGCAAAAGGGTCACCGCCTGTTGGCCGCTTCGGCCCGGAGTTGTCCGCAATAAATCGCAACCCTACCGAAATGTTTCCGCTCCACTCTTGATGTGGGGCAGCAATTATTTTAAAGATTTATAAATCCGACATTTGCATAAAAATATTAAATAACTCGTTAACGACTTAGATTTGAATATTGTGTTGCAGAAGATTTCGTACTATGATAGCTCTGTACGAATACAATCTAATAATTATAATGAGCTTTAGCGTACCGTTTAGCTTGAGCGTACATATACCTATTAATATATTCCTAGAACTGTGAAGTATAACTTGTGTAATATATTTAAGAGTTTTAAATTAAAAACGTTTCTTAAAGTAGTTTCTAAAATTAAAATACATGAAAAGTTTTTTAAATTGCCCTGCAAAATGTAAAAAACGAACAAAAACCGTTGCAGTTAGCACCGGTGGCTAAACGTAGCAATCTATATCTAAACGGCTATAATGTATGAATCGAATTTTATCTTCAAGAGGGTTTTCTTTACCCTATGGTGAATAATTTAATGTGCTATAAGCTGAGTCGCCATTGGCCAGGCGGTTCAAGCTGCGCCAATGCACACAGTTGCAGATCATGTCCGATATAATGCTTATTTCTTTACCTAGCGCTTTTTACATCTGCCCTCCACACCCTGTTTTAACTTATGACCCTTTAATTATCAATCCAACAATGATTGTCTAAAATTACGACGCTGTGCTATAAGCTATAAGAATCTAATATTTATGTCTGCTGAATATATGAATTATATTGAAATCTAGATAACAGTGATATTTGAAATTAACTATGTGAACTTTGAAATTATATTTACCTTCAAAATACTATACTACAGAGAAACTTAATGCATCTAAATATTGAAAAATCTGATATGTTCATTTAAGTATTTCCGCTATCAATATATCTCATTAAGCTTGTTTGTTGTGGATAAAAAATACATGTCCGAAGGGTCGGTCACCAGGAAGGGTTACTTGTCTCCGTTCGGAGGGACTGAGGGACACGCAAACAAGCAGATGGTCATAGCTTCAATTACATAATCAACAATTATTCAAATAAGCTATACAATCTTAATGGCATTCGTAATAGATACGGCTAAACAATAGTTTAGCAACTAAACAGATATCTCATCCAAATTTTTACTAAAACCAGGAGAAAGACCAAGAACTTAATGTCACGTCTTCATGCTATGATTTTTGTGTCAAATGCATACAATTCATGTTCAATGGACAATTACAAATACGTAACACGAAAATTGAAAACGAAAGTAAAAACGTCAGTACTCGATACGCATTTTTGTAAAGTCATTGGATCACCGGGTAATGATAATTGCCTGTTGAGTATCGACTGCAAGCTAGAAGGTAATGCTCTTGAATCTGTATACCAGATGAGCTGTTTACTATTTCGATCTGATAAATATACATTGCGTTATTCATAACAGAGTGTCTACGAACCCATCATCCGGAATCTTCGAGGGACGTCTATCGAATGGAAAACGTTAGAAGGTTCGAGCGTTGCATCTTATCGTAATGAAAGTAAAGATCATGATGCGTTATATACGTAACGGTGCATTAGTGACTGACTCACAGGGAACTGACCTAGCATGCTGCAGAGTGCATTGACGCCAGCGTATTTATCGCTGGTATGCCCCTTGAGATAATAAGTGTGTTCGTATGAATAACGTATCTGTTTCCACGTCTGAGATGGACGAATTATTACAAAGTTCATCTCCCTTTGTTTTATATTCAGCAGACGCTGCTCTTATATCAGACGTGCTATTGACTTATGTAAATCACCCCAATTTTTACTTATCGAAATGGTTTATGTAGAGATTGACTTATTAAAATTAAATATATTCTAGAGAGATTTTTGATATTTCGTAATAGGGTAGTATTTCATAATATTATGAACATTAAATAATAATAGATACAAGTACGTAATGTTAATGGATGACATTCGATGAACTTTTTTAACAGTGAAGTTGCTTTTGCATAAATGGTTGTCCTTGGTTGTTGTTTACTGAAAAATCTGCTACTATTTTCAAATATTATAAAAGCTGTCGTTTGAAACTTTTTATAAAGAATTTTAAGTTCTTGTTGTTTTTTAACAACATTTTCAGCTCCTGAAAAGAAATCAAAACTACGTCTAGTTTAATAGCCAACTATTTGCGTAGCAAATAACATTGAAATTTTATCATCATATAAAATTGTAATCTTGAAATCGTCAACTTGACCGTAATTCATGTGATCCGACCAAGGTCCTGGGTGGGTGATAAGACAGTTGTTTCACAATAGCAGAATTATTTGCGGCAGAGCCACCGTCGCCTTGAGATGCGCGCCACGAATGACTGCTGTGAATAGTGTCTGGTGGACGGCACTGTGACGACGAAACATCACTCCCGCACAATACTACTATAATCCCTACGCTTTGTATTACTAAACTGTACACTAGAATTAGATACTTCTTTGATAATCTTAAATTAAACTTAAAGAAATAAAATCTATAATGATAATCGTACGTAGGTCTGGTATGGTCGTAGAGTAGCTCCATGTAATAGGATTAATAGAAGTAATAGAAAAGAATCCAGAATTTTGTGGACACCTTGTATTTATACCAATAATAAAATATAGTTTTTTAATTAGTTAAGTGTTTAGTTAAGACTCTACTTACAAATACATCATAGATAATTCAGTATTTAGAAAGGTTTTCACTGGCGACTATGAAGATAGAGCATCATTTAGAAGCTCTACTTTTATTGAAATAATATACACTAAATTAGAAGTTTCTGTAAAAACTTCTAATTTAGTGTATAGCATTACGGGCGTACGAGCATTGCGCGAAACGTTTTTATTGGCGACTAAGAAGATGGAGCATTTTCTTTCATTGAAAATTTAGAAGCTCTACCATATTGAAAATTTGTAAACACTAGAAATTACCTATATGCCTACGTGACACCGCGCGAAAAACGTTTTCATTGGCGACTATAGTTATTAGGTAGAGCGAGGTGCGCACACGCCGCGCCGCTGCCGGTAGGTGTAAGACGTAAGTGGGTCAATGGCGGAGCGTGACGCGTAGCGGCCCTTTGCAGGGCTCTCCTTGAACCGATCTGGTGGCGGCTCACTCGACATTCTTTTGCTTTTATACGTTATTTAATCTGCGAATGTTATGCTATTTTAGCGAATTATCTTTTTTTTTTTAAACGTAGAGCGCTAATCATTCTTGTTTGTTTTAAGAAATTTGCTTTTTTACATAGTAAGTACTGCTTTTATTTGTGACAAGCAAAAAAATAAAAAATATGAAGCAAGTACCGATCTACCCCGGCTTCGCCTGTATATATTATGTAATTATTTCTCTTGAAATGAGATTTTTTTTCTCTATTTGAAACAAAATCTAAATTTTAAGTCAATTTAAGTTAATTTTTGATTAAGTCTAAATTCCTCCATCCCTAACGCTTTGATTTTTTAGTTAAAATATGATTACATTTTTTAGTAGAAAAATCAAGGTAACGCGCAATATATTATCTTCTTTGATAGTGTGCTGAATATCACGTTTACACGTTAAATATAGGTGTTAACAACTGCATAACCTTTATATGATATAATATGAAAAATACATGTAAATATAATGAACAAGGCACACCACTGCCTACAGGAATTCATATTTAAATTAGGTATATATAACCTAGAAGGATTTTTTTATTTATTTAATTAGATGTGAGTTCGTATGTTCCTACCACACTACTATTTGGTTTGCTAAGTCGTTAATCTTAACTGAGTTTAAATAAACATACATACTTTAACCTAGGTAATCTAAAATATGAAAATCTTATTTTATTGCAAAAAAAAATGTGTTGCAAATTTGTAAACCCGAGCCAAATTCTAATTCATTCATTTGAAGTATTGTACAGGCCTCAAAATAACCGAAAATATTGCGCAATTAACACAAAATAAGGTAATACAATTTGCATAAGTGTTGTTATCAATGTTAACGACACTGGGTACTATACGGTAGAAGGTCTCACCGACCTTCCATGGCTCAGACGAGGCCCTTTGATTCGTTACTAGGCTCGCTAAGATTAATTTTATTCGATCCACATATATGTAGATATTTAATTTGCATGTTTACAGAAACTTTTTTTTGTTATTTTTTGTAATATTTAAGTAAATGAATTGCAAATTAATTTAGGTAAAATAACACGTTAAAAAAAATTTAACTAAAAAGTGCATCGCCATCGCTCATAGTCTTTCAAAAAAATAAAAAATAAGTCCGTATATAAAATAAACCATTGAATATTCATTGTTCCAAAGATCACAAACCTTTCTATATCTCTATAGTCAATATTATAATACCTATTATTGTTTATTGATGGCGTAAAAGGAAATAAAATACAAAGATAAATAAAAAATCATTGAATATTCATTGTTCCAGATATGACAAACCTTTCTATATATCTATAGTCTATTTTTATTATATTATCGGCTACATTCGCGAGCGCAAGGTTGCGTTGCGCAAGCCTCAAGCCGCAAGCGTTACACGTGTCGCGCTCGGCCTCTTCCGAGCACTTCCGATTCGCATGCAACGCCTTACCGCTACCATTCGAAAGGTTACCATGACGTCCATACGGAAATAAACCTTAAACTTAACATTTTTTACCTCTGCTCATATTTGACAAGGGCAGCAATAAGTACCTACGTGCGTGTATTTTTCTGCTTACTTAGTTACTTGTTCCATTATTATTAACGGCCATTCATATTATTCTCAAATCAACGAGAGAAATGTTTCGCATACATGCTCTAAAGTAAATTTATTTATTTTTTAAATCATATATAATGTTAAAATATCCCAAAGAAAGGTTTCAAAATTACCCATGCACAAAATCGCAGGTGAACTCTTAATTATTGTTTACTTTACGAACGTCTTGATAACATCTGCTGTGCATTAGTTAACGTAAATTATTCTCAACCGACAGGCAACCACTTTAAATTGGATTAAATATATGACTAATAAATATATAGCATTTATGTCCATAAAAAAATAGTAATGTACAGGTAGCTCTCATCCTTAGATACTATACCTATATTATAGTTTTTATGGATAACTTTGCAAATTGTCTTATAGATAGCAACATTATTTATAATGCAATAAATCTATTCAATAAATCTGTTTGCTATACACATCTCTTATTTTGACTTTAAAGAAAACGCAAACCAACTCTACATTATTATCTCTCCATAGTTTCCTTATATCAAAATATGCATTATTTATCTTCAATTTATATGAATCATGTGTCGCATTCAAAATCTACATTAGAACTTGCAATTATAAAGCAACAAATTAATAAAACTGCCTGAATAAATTAAATTTTTTACTCAACATAATGCGTACAATATGTTGTTTTTATTTAACTATTTACATAGATTACTACAAGGTTGCACAGTCGTCCGCCATGGCCAATTCGAGCAAAGCACATTCTGGAACAGTGATAGGAAAATTCGGATTTCGGTTGCAGGTCAACTAGTTTGCCAGTTTCAACAGGTTTCCCGACATAGCTGACATCTTTATTGCAATGCTATCGCCGAAAGCTGGCATCGTTCTCCGTGACCCAGAAACAATGATTTCTTCAAGTATTTGTACATATGCGACATATAATTTAATGGCGAAAATTTTCTAACTTAAAACTTCTTGTTGTCAACCTAGTATGATTGTTTAAAATTAAGTATAATATTAGTACTTGCTAAAAAACTCAAAACTACTTAAATTGTTACCTTATTTCCTTCCTCATAAGAATAGTTACTGTCTTATCTTATTCCTGTGACATTTTTAATGAATTTGAACCTTATTACGTGTACATTATCCTTGATAAACTTAACCTTATTTATGCGAGTATAGGACAACCTTCGATTAATTTAAATATATTTTACATTAGAAATAAACACAATTGACTTATGGTCAAGCCCTTCACTACTACATGAACAGAGTATACTTACAAGCGCAGAAATATAATAAGTGATGTATACTGCGTATACGACAAGTAGGTGTAGGTACGCAGTACGCAGTACGCACACATACACAAAACTTTGTTTTGCTGTTGAGATTCGCGTGTGGTTGCGCAAGCGCATGGAGGCCATTGACACGGTGGACGTGCGTGGCCGCCATATTGAGTGAGGCGCGGTATTGGAGCGCGAATCTAGCGGCTTCTGTTCCGCGCTTTCGTAACCAACATGTTTGCCAAGCCAATGGGGACCCGACAGCCGACTAACGGGCTATCGATAACAGGTCGCAAATCAATGTAAAACGATCGGTTAGCTTTCAGTTATTTTAATGAACAGTTGGACGTACCTATAGGTACTTATATGCACCGGGTACACTTCGTTAAAATGGTAACATGAAGCTCAATAGAAGATTTACGAAGTCATAAAATGTATTATGTATGCCAGTAGATATTTTATACAACTGTTATATTTTTAATTATAATCGTTCCGATCTTTGCAGGTAATACTAAACCAAACTAATTCTATATTAATTTAAAACACTTATACAGGTATCTAAGCACCAAAGAAGCAGTAAATAGATATTATTAAAACAAGGTGCCGACATGTTGAACAAACATCTCTGATATACCTATTTAAATTTGCCGTATAACATCTCATATAAAATACTACCTACGGTAAATACCTACTGAGGAGTAGGCATATAATGTAATATATCCATAAATGGAAACAAAAACATGTAATTAGAACGTCAACATGCGTCTTGTCCCACGTGTAAGCCATTACAATGATAAAAGTACGTATTTTTTATATAATACTAAAGAAAAATCAATATATCTTCCGCCGCTTACAGTCAACCTATCAAGTAACCGACTTAATTATTAATCGCAAACCACGAGTGCCGAATCGTAATCAATAGTTGTTCGCTGAGTAAAACTGATAAGCGCTATTTTGTAAAGGATATTGGCTGCGAATGAGGTCACATGTGTTGCAATATTGAGCATGTTTTCGATGTTAATAGAAACCTATTTTCCCCGCTGTACGTTGCGCAACAATATTCGCGAACAGATAAAGAAGTAGGTACACAAATATGTGCCCCTCCGTCCTCTTACAAAGAGTCTGATTTGCGCAACGCGTCTCTCTTCATCTTGAGGCCATGCGCTATATCTGTCCCCGTCTCTCACTATGACATAGATACTGCTATTTACTGTTGCGAAACAGCGCGGATTATATAGCAGGTGGAATGTACCGCAAACTAGTTTAAATAAATGCTTTCACATACTTAAGAATATATAAACGATACTATAATGAAGCCTATCATGATCTTTTCTCGTATACGCGCGAGCTAATTAATTAGCATTTACACTCTTTCACTTTAAAATTATAGCGCAATATAGAGATTAGCGCATGATATTAAAGTTTATTACAGACATTATTCATTTTTACTTTAAAAATAAGCACATCACTTTATTATGACAAATTACATCGCGTAAGCTATTAGACATTAAAAAATAAGCACGTAGCATTTAACTTAAAACATGGTAACTTTTAAACATGGTCGTCTTGTTAATAAAAATAGGTAAAAATTAATAATAAGATATTATGAAGAAGTTACTTTAAATTGCAACTGTAGGAGACCAAACAGGTAAAGTTTAAGTGATTTGAAAAGTTAATCCATCTAAGTATCATTCGTCTTATAACACGTTGACCAGCCTTTTCTTTTACGGGAGGAAATCCTTTTACGGATACCGCGTCCTCCTAGAGGGAGGAGGTGGGGGATATGTCGATGTTGACCAGCATAGTACTTATTTATTCTCTTCAGTAAATTCTATTAATAATCTAAAAAAAATAATCTGAAATTATACAGATGCAGTTAGCTTTAATGACGCTTCGTAGGCGGAGTTTGCAACTCACTATCCAATATAAATGCTAGCATTAAACGCATGCGCTTTATCTTTGCATTGTCACTTTTTGCTACAATAGTGAGTACCTATGCGTGTGTTTGATTCCCATTTTATGTGAGCAGCGCGACACGCCAGCGATTTCGATAAGATAAGAAAAATCGATATATTCGCGCGATTCGCCCGCCACTGACCACACGAAAATCCATGCAAAATGAGGACTCATTTCATATACTTAGATACTATACAGATATCACATTGTAGCCATTTGATTAAGCTAAGTTAGCTAATCAAATGGCAAAAGATATGAATTTTGTGAGTGTTATTATAAACACCTTTCTTAAATATCTTAGACAATTTTATTTTTGCCGAAAACAGCAATATTTAAGATATATCGATGTTTTTCAATCGAGTTTTTCGTGCGTCGACAGTTTTGATTCGGTGTTAACATCGATGATCCCTATAGGTAGGTAATTAGATGTTATGAAGCTTGTAGCTTTAGGTTTGTTTTAAAATTTATATAGTGTTGAGTTTCTTATAACTAACAATAGGTACAATAATTATCAATCCTCTACAGCATTTATTCTAAGTCCAATAGGTTAAACTGTAACGCCATAAAATCTAATAATTTCAAGCTAAATAATATGAGACAGAGTTGACCATATTTCAACCACTTATAATGATTAATTAATTATCAAGTTCCTTAAATGAATTTTTGCCAAAAACAATTTGAAAGCAGATAAGTAGTATAATTGAGTGATTAATGGATCAGTATTCATTAAAGTTGACACGGCTCGTTTCCTAAGCGATGAAAGAATCCTGGATTTCCAACACGTGTTCTGGGTCACTGCCATTTCTTTGGCAATCGATGATCGACTCTTATCTGCTAATGATGTTGTTTCTGTTTTAATAGTCGCGGCCACCTTCACAGTTTTAAGAGCACACATTTACGATTCTACTCGCATTTCATTCATTCTATAGCTTTAAATGAGCATTTTGTCCTCAATTTGTGCATTAATTGTTATTTTATGGAAAAATTAAGTAGGCAATTGGTTTGCCAACTGTAAAAATATGCTTAATAAAAACTATATATTAATAAACTAGGCTTATTAAACTAGAAAGTAATATGTTTGATGTACGCGGTATAATAATACAGCTTCTGTATAAACAATGTAGGTAAAGGAAAATAATAGAATTTGAGCCATGTGGTATCGATTGAAGTTTAAATGTGTAGTCGTCAATGTCTACGTGTGCAGTTAAAATATATAAGGTTGGTAGGTTGTTACTTAGTAACTTTCCAAGAGAAAAATAAATGAGAAATTTAAATTTAGATTTGACTATCTCTTTAGGCTCTATGAAAGAAAATTTAAAAATACGTAACAGTCGCGCTGCTGGCTAAGAAAAAACGTGGCTTTCTTTCCACTTCCATTGAGTAGTTGTATTTATGAAATCGTAAAAGCGCCTTTATTTTACACTTTCTTATGCGGTTTGCGTTAAATGCGTAATCTTATTATGGATTATTCCCTATCGTCTCACGCTAGCTCGGTCGAAAATATTCGAGTTTAACTAGTCGGAGCATTGTCGCTGGCGTTAATTCGACTGGATCACGATCACGCACAATCCGCCCCGCGGTTCTCTTAAGTTATTTAATAGTATTTTTTGTTCCGTGACGGGCGATTGCTGCGCCACCCTTGGGCTCGCGCAAAAAACCCTCCTGCTCACAAATACTTAGAATGTTGTTTTGGTGAGCGCGGGAGGGGAGCGGTCCCGCGGAGATCGCTATCGCACGCACCCGCTGCACGCACTATCCTACGCACTGGCCACTTAATTGCTGCCTATGCCGGGGTACTAGCTGTATACTAGTCTATTGATATATCAACATTTAAAGAAAACTAACAGATGAATGATGAGTATAAAGACGTTGCTGTTTGGCTTTTGCGATATATCTGAGGTTGTTTATTTTATTGAAAGATTACATCCAATTCCTAAGGCGGCAATATTGATAAAAAGATATGTTATTTAACTAAAATATCACCATCTAAGGTTGATAAGAAGGTACATCTAGTTAACACTGAATTTCAGCACAGCTTAACAATACGTTGCGTATTGTGAATGTTTTTTAATCCCCAAAATTAAGTCCTGTTTACATGTGTGCAGCACGAGAAGGCAATAGGAAAGCTCATTAAGGTAAAAAGGCAAGAGCAAACGTTTAAATAATGGCGAATCACACGAAGGGCCCCCTACAACGTGTTTTGTGTAGGTACACTGAACAGAGTATTGTTGAATACTTCTTAATTATATTATGGTATTTCTCCTATTTAAATGGTTCAACTAATATTACTTCTTGTTCTGTTGTTTTTAGATTTATTTGCGCACAAGAAGGCTGTTAATACTAATGTAATAATTGTATTAGTAATGCCTTAAAATAAATGTATTTAATAAGTTATACCTATGGCGTTAATTGAGATTATAATTTAATCTGTTTGTTATTTACTATTCGATTCTTATTCGAAATATAATTTCGATCCAATGAGGAAAATACAAAAATGCTCCCGAATAATTCGGGTAATCAATTCCTCGCAGCGAACATGAAAGTCATAGCCAAAGAAAGCGAGCGAGGCGAATCACAATATTATCTGCGGCACAGGCATAGACAGTAGACGGAGTTGCATGCAGGCGGCGCGGGTGAGTGCCGACAAGTCGCGGGTCGCGGGCGGCGGGGCGGAGGGCTATCAGCATTTCGGCGCGTCCGCGGGTCCCCTCCCTCGCCCCGCTCCGAATTCGCCCTGCACCCGCCACGCTCCCCTCCTTGCGCTATGCTAACCTTGAAAATAGTTTTTACCGACGCGAGGGTATTCACCCCGAACCCAAATTCCGGGATCTGTCGCACAGTGCCGGTTTTCTGACAATGCGATATAACGTCTTATAAGAATCCTTGCACCGTTCGAGAAAACACTCCATGTGGCACCACCACATTTTACGCGATCCTCGTCAAGCAAAGGATATTTGATTGTTGTTTTTTTAGACGAGTCGTGTGTTTAGTGCTTTGTATGCACAAGAATCAACAACGAAACTTGCTTTGATTTTATTATACAAAATTTCAATATTCTTTCTCCTATGAGTCTTTTTTTATAAATATAATAGAATGTATTTTTTTAAAGAACTTATTTTGTATTTTACAAAACATTATAATGTTAATAATAACTCGTACCTATATGTAACACTTTTTTTATTTTATTAAAATAATGGCGCTTCTTATGTTAAAAGCCAACAATATTAAATTATATGATTTCTAAGACATTTAAGTAATTCCTTATAAGGTTAATATCTGCTTAGTTTAATTGCTCTATCATATAATTTTTTCCATCGTCTGTTGAGCCAACGCATTGTAGCGCTAACCGCGACTAATAAGAAAAAGTAGTATCGCTATTTACCTGCAAGCGCTTAGCTTAAGAAAAAGAAACAAAATAGGTCGATCGCTATGTATATAGTAAGCGAACCAAGGGTAGAGCGGCAAAAAATATAAAAAGAAGCGTTGCACCGCGTCTGCGCCCGCGCACCTCGCGCGCCGCGACGCAGCCTCACTACAGTATTTTTTCCTGTTTTGATTGAAGATTCACGACATCAAAAATACGTATAATAAACTATTATATACTATGTAGTAGTTACCAACACCTTTTATTTTTTCTTTCTTTTTAAGCAGTCTTTATTAGTCCAATCTTTCAATTTCGCCTCTTATGCAGACGATGAAAGGCATTCGCAACAGAAAACATTGAATTTTCGCTTTGAATCAGGAAGGTAAGGCTGTCGAAATCTTTGGCTTCGTCGAATGTCCTCTACGACGCAAAGTTGGCCATTGGTCAACGAACAGGGCTGAAAACGAGCAGTCGCTGGCGGGGTTAGATATAAAAGTGTCTTCGTATACGACGAATACGACCAGTATACGACTACTATAAATAAATAAAATACAATCAAGCTAACCAAAAATATTCTTATTAGACAATTTAAAAATATGTGTATTTAGAAATAAAAATATTTATAAAAGAGAATAAAACAGTAGGTATATGTATAAAGTTTTTATTTTCTATACATGTTCATATTAGGCAAACGAATATAAACAGTAGGCGCGCTAGCAACAAATTAGATAAAGCTGCGACGGAGTCATCAAGTCAGCAACGCATAGCACAGCTAAGATAAGGAACTGTTTACAATACTTGAGTCAACGGCCTCTTCATGATCGGCAACAGGGAAAACCTTGGAGTGGCCGTACCATCTTCCGTTTACATGAAACCTTCATAAAAACCCTTCATGGTGATGTGCATTCGATTGTTAATAATCACGTACGCTTATTAAGTAGCTATTGTATTATGATAATTACTTATGTGTATGCAAATTATTCATTATTTTCAGCCAAGACCCACTAAAAATTATATTAATTAAAATAAAGGTCACTCGTGCAATATATAGCAGTTTTTAATATTATTGACCATTATTTTAAAACCTAATAAGTAGACACGTAAGCAGATTAACGCAGCTTATAAAGAGCTTCACACGAGGCATTCACCTCTACATCTCTATATATCGAGATATTCACCTATATTCATTCAATGAAATCATTTAAATGATTACTTTTTATTTAAACTGTTAACAACTACATTCAAAAAGCAACAAACAAAGAAAACAATTAAAAAATAGAGCATTTCTATAAAATAATGGAACGCGAAAAAAAAAATTCAAAATATGCTATACATAGCCTTAATACTTAATTACTTTAATTTGTAAATACTGTATATCAAGTTTTTTTTAATTGATCGTATCTATTCTATTGATGCCGAAAACTATGTCCTTGTATGCCCCTAGCTGCTACCTCGTAAATAAATTGAAGCGTATATTAGTGACAATTGTTCGGCATTACATGAATGCAGTTCTTTAGTTAGTGTTCATTTATAACTGGAAATATAAATCAGCACTTTTAATTTAATGAGTCTCGCTTTTAGACTGTATATTTCAGGTTATAAGCAAATTCTCGTAATATAAATAAAATTTAGCCAAACGTTCGTGTTTTAGCTGATAAGGCGTACTCGTAAGCCATAGCTCTCAGACTACATTATCTCACGAACATATCCAAAGGTCAATGAGTTGAGAAATTTTGTTTTTGCACACAAAAATACGTCTTATATATTAAACAACTTATCACATTCGTTTGATAATGTTTAATTACTTCTACACCTTCGATAATTTGCAAGAGATAAAGTAGATAGGCATATTAAAATCGTTTCAAGAAAGAACATATGGAGGTAAAGGAACTTCAAAAAGAAGGTAATCATCCGAATTTGGCACTGGTGCAAATAATATGTCAAATAGTGCCCTTTTTATAAAACGATACGTAAAGATGAGCTCTGGTTATATAGTTTCACGTGTTGGCAAAGGAATTGCTCTATTAATTAAAATATATAAAAAATTGTCAAACATTACTAATACCCAAAAATATACACTAACTGAAGGTAAACATAACTCCTATAGCCTATCTTTAGTCATTATAAATAGACAAATTTACGTCAGTATAACTAGAGGTTAGTAACTAGGTATGCGTATATATTCAAATGTTATTTTTTGCGGCTGTTTCCCTGCGACAAACAAAGAATGCACAAGTCACACCGGCACCTGTGTCTCGACCCCACGCTTGTACTGCAATATCTGACTGACAACCAATATATTGCAACTTTTCTATTAGGCTATAAACGTACATAATAGTTTTGCACGTCTGCAATGCGAAATAATCGCAACTTTAACATTTAGCTTCAAATAGTTTTCATCCATAAAAAAATGTATATTTTGCAATAACGAACTTAGAACAAACTTATTATTGAGAATTATTTATAATTTGTTTATAATATACCTACATATTTTTAATTGATTTAGGAAAAACTTTACACACTTGCATACACTACTAGTAGGTAGGTGCAAATATACCTATTACTAAATTGTACATTGAATAAAACAAGTATATTCATAAATAGACTTACTTTCCAATACATTTTCCGAGTTGCATCCTTTTTATAGTAAGCCAAATAAAGTTTATTGGGATAAAGGTTTTAACTAAAAAAATCCATACAGGTCGCTATGTCGTTTGGATTGTAACAAAAACTTACTTGAACCCCTCTCAATTTGTTTTTTTTACATTTTGATAGAAGATAGCAGGTAGACAAAGTCTCTTGCGAACTTTGTTCAACATATCAAAGGATTTTTATAGAAAATGATGGTGTTAATATTTCATTTCAAACTTAGAATACAGATATTCTGTATTTTGAGTTTTCAAATTAGCATCCTACTTTTAAAAACGGCCAATGATCAATTGCCAAAGCTTTAATTAAGGTCATGATATCAAGATCATTAAATGAAGAAAATCTTAATAAATGAATATGTATAGATATAACAAATATTACCTAGTGAATTGAAATAGTAAAAAGTACTCTCGTTAATTGTGAGGATACTGTCAATTGAGTATCCAATAAGAAAAATGTGACGACAAGAAGGAAAGAAAGAATTTATCATTAATAATATTTTATATTGCACAAAAGGTGTAGTGAATAACAAGTTATTAAATACTTTTATTCTGGTCATGCCAATATATATTTACTTTTTATAAAATTATTAAACTAAATACAGGTTATATATAAAGAGATTCTCAGACATGTCAAACTGACATTTTGTCAGGCACAATCTGACAAATGACTTATGACAATGACATTAAGTTATTGCATTTTGCAAACTGCTGATAATTGATATTGAAAGTTGAAACATCAAACAATCAGCAATGACAGGTTCTTATTAAAGTTGATCAAGTGCGAATTTTAATGATATTTACTTTTGAAAGTTTGATAAGTGATTAGTGCTCACGGTACACATTTATTCTCAAGTTCAGCTGTGAGTTGATAAAGCGTTTGCTGAAATGGAGTATACGAACAAGGTAACTTGATTTATAATTTCATAAAGTTGTAAATTTGCATAATATATGTATAAGTTCTAATTTAAATAATTAAAAAAAAATTCTAGGACTTTCCGGTTTTAAAAAATACGAGGTTGCTCGATGCAGCATTAGGAAAAGAAGTAGATAAAATACCAGTATGGGTCATGCGACAGGCTGGAAGATATTTGCCGGAATTTCAAGAAGTTCGAGCAAAGCACGATTTTTTTACTGTATGCCGTACTCCGGAATTAGCGTGCGAAGTAACCTTACAACCACTTAGACGATATGACCATTTAGATGCTTCAATCATATTTAGTGATATTCTTGTCATTCCTCAAGCTCTTGGTATGACTGTGGAAATGCACCCAGGAAAGGTAATTATGCAAAATAGAATTGAAAAGAAAAATGTTATACTTTCTAAAAGTAACAATGTAAAACATTTAGTTTTATGAACTCTTTTCTACTAAAATTGTGTGTATTTATTTCTAGAAATCTTATCTTTTAATTCTTTTTCAAATTAATTACAGGGACCTGTGTTTCCAAAACCCCTTCAAAATCCTTCAGAAATCGATCAACTGCAAGAAGATGGTGCTGTATCCAGACTGGCTTATGTTGGTCAAGCCATTACTTTGACCAGGCACAAGATAGAGGGAAAAGTACCTTTAATTGGTTTTACTGGTGCACCTGTTAGTTCCTACTAAACTTTTTTAACAATACATATTTAAATTTTCTGGTAGTATTAAAGTGGTTCTGTATATTTTGTTTAAACATTGAAACAAACAAATTATTATAACCTTGCATATTGCAGGATATAAGAAATTACAGCTGATTAAATAATGCCTTGAAATATATAATGAGGAGTCTAGCTTATTATTATCAATTATTTTTGTGTTCTAAACAAGTAATTTACTTTATCCATTTTTAGTTTACACTCATGGGATATATGATTGAGGGTGGTGGAAGCCAGACAATGTCTAAAACAAAGGACTGGTTAGAAAAGTATCCTAAAGATGTCCACAAACTACTCAGTTTACTTACTAGAGTAATCATAGATTACTTGGTCATGCAGGTGAATATATTTAAATAACTTTCTTAATTAATTGAAGAATTTTTGTGTTTAAGTTGTTCTCATGACATTTAATCTCACCAAAATTATTAACCTAATTTTAATTGAACCAAATGCACGCTATATTTAACAGATCAATAATTAAATTGTTTTGTGGTTTATGATTGTTATTTATAATAATTTTATTTCTATTACACCATAAATTTACCAATTTTTCCAGGTTGAAAGTGGTGCCCAGCTTTTGCAAGTATTTGAATCAAGTGCTGATCATCTAACTAGAGAACAATTTGCTGAAATATCAGCTCCATACTTAAAAGATATAAGAGCTGGTGTACAAAAAAAACTTCAAGAGAAAAATATAGACCAGGTTCCTATGGTAGGTCCTTATGTTTAAATTTTATTATACTCCCAAATTTAATAGGAGTTACATGTACCTACTGATGATAATAATGTGTGTTACATAATTTATAAATGTTTTAATTGATGAACTGTTTCTTACAGACTGTTTTTGCGAAAGGCGGTGGTCATTCTCTTGATATTCAAGCAGAAATGGGATATGAAACAATTGGGTTAGATTGGACTGTTGATCCAATTGAAGCTAGAAAAATTGTTGGAGAAAATATAACCCTACAAGGAAATCTTGATCCTCAGGATTTATATAAAACTCCTGTATGTATTATTACAATGCTTTTATTAAGCTGTTATGAATATTGATTTACAGGTATGTTTATTATACTTTTCAGGATGAAATAAGGACACTTACAATAGAAATGGCGCAAAAGTTTGGCAAATGCAGATACATTGCTAACCTCGGTCATGGCATTACACCTCAGACACCATTAGAGAGCATGACTGCATTCACTGAAGCTGTCCATGAAGCACTGTAAAGCTATTGCTATAAATGAATAACTATATATATGATTGGCATTTTTAATGGTTCATTGTTTATATTAAAATGTATATATAATATTGTTAAATATTACTTATGGGATAATATCAAATATGTTTTTGCCTTTTGTTGATGTTTTGAAATTGGATAATATATAGTTACAATATACATAACATTTTTAAAATCTTAAGTTTATTTAAACACTAAAAGTTTACATACATATTACATTGTTTTGTTATAAATAAATTTTTTACATGGAATATGTTGTTTTTGAGTTTTGACTTGTTGCTGGCATATCTTCATCATGACATCCCACCGATTTTTTAACATACTGAAAGTAAAATAAGTGGAAGTTGTTATTTTCATAGAAAAAAGAAACAGATTTGTTATTTAAAATTAGTATTTAAAAATGATTTTTTTTTTTAATAATAAGTAAGACATTATCGTCTTTAATCTGTTGAACTATTTATGTTACGCAAATTATTTCTTACCTGTGGATTGACTTGTATTTGTTCATCCATTTCTTGTATATACTGGTGAAGTTTGGTGCAAGCAGCCATTTGTTGTTCTAATACACACAAGGTCTCTGGAGAGGCATATTTTTCAGGGCTATCAAGAAACACAACCATGCCATCTTTTTGATTTATCATTGCATAAATTTCCCCCTCTTCAATCTAAAAATGACGTAATATAGTTTATAATTTTTCATGCAATATCAATAAAGTTTTCAAATAGATTTCTTCTTGCAAAATAATTACCATATTAAGTATGTAAGCTTCAGCCTGTGCAGGTCCAGAAAGTTGAACTCTTGATGCAACATCACTTAATGACAAAGTTAAGAATGTTTTTGTCAACCTTTGAATATTTTTCTTATACATAGAGCTCAATACCTGCAAATGAGTAAATTTCACATTGTTATAATTTCTTAAAAAATTTACAACTCAAAGTTTATCACATATCTCTCCAAAGAAAAAGTAGTAACAAAATGTTCAGAGAACACAATTATGTATTTCTAACCTGATTCACCAATCCCATATTTTTATCCCTGACAAATGTTTCTCTGTGTTTGACAGCAGCATGTTGTGAAGCAGCTAGATCGTGATAGGCGACTGAGAGAGGTTTCAAAAATCGGCATACCACTTGTGAAGTATACTTGGGCATTTGTAAAATCTGAAAAGTTATTATTTTTTCTAATTAAATCATATGACTGATTTGTAATTACTTTTAGGAACAATTCCCTTATATAACTAATACTAATACCTTTCCATGTAATATAAGAGATATTAAGATATATTTCTTGTAAGCTTCAAGCATAATGTGAGAAACTACCATAGCTGGAACTGTGACAACAACTTCAAAAAAGTATAATGCTCTTTCATAATTTTTTAATGCTGCATAAATCATTCCTCCATAATAATAATAAAGTAAGAAATGTTTTGAGTCATTATTACCACCAAGCTGAAACAATTATAACAAGTATTAAAAGTAGGCATAACATTTGTAAAATATAATATACTAGCTGGCCCGTAATGTTAATTATCCTTTTCGGTTTTTTATATAGCCTATGAAACTCAGCAATAATGTGGCTTTCTATTGGTGAAATAATTTTAAAATTTGGTTTACTAGATCCCGAGATTACCCCTTACAATTTAACAAACACACAAACTTTACTTCTTTATAATATTAGTATAGATTACATTATTATTTCTCGAAAATGCACTGCTTCAAGTGGGATTTAAAAACTTCTATTATTAGAGTATCACATTAAGACCTATTTATGCTTAAATTTTTAAAACTATGCAACCGAAAATTAGAATTTATTGGCTTCTTTATTTTCTTTGCCAAAAGATTACAAGGGTTAGATGATAATTTACAATTATGGCGACAAAACCTTCGAGAGATTTCACAACTGATCCCTTGCTAGATTAAATTCTTATGATGCCCTTAAACATACCTCAGTACCTATTCCTGTAACATCAGTATCCAAAAACTCAAGAGCTGGTTTCATGCATTTTGATAATAAACACAACTGGCACAAATCTGCATGAATTGATGTCAACTGTGAATCAAAAAGTTGTAGTTTTCTTATTGCCTTCTTCAGTATTTCAATACCCTTAATAGGCTGCTTTATCTCCACTAAGTGATCCGTAAGTAAATGGCACAACTCTGCATCTGCAATTCAATTCACATGTATAACAAGTCAAATTTAATATCATAATATTCTGGATTAATAATAATACAATAATATTACATAGCTCAGGGCAAAGTCGAACTTGTTCTCCATTACAATTATTTATGAATTCACATATTTGCTGGAACATTGTTGATTTATCTAAATCACTTGAACCCTGAAATAATTGCAAAGTAAATTAATAGAATATACATAGTAATTAATACTACTAAATAAAATTGTAAATAAACATTATTAAATATGTTTCCTGTTCAGAATTCTATCAATTCTATCAATCAAATTATTTGTGGATTGTATTTTCTTTAAAAAGTACACCATTGATGAAATTTAAATATTACCTGAGGTAGTGAATACTTTGCAACAAGAACCGCTAAGACACCAAGAGAATGTTGCTGAATGTCCAGTGTTTCAAGAACTGTGTTTAAATGAGCACTGTTTCTTTGAAGAACTTCATCAGATTTAGATATAACTTCACACAGTTCACGATAGTTTCCTGTAAGGAATATTTGATATAGGTAAAAATATGTCCTGATGATAAGAATACAAATGTGAGAAGAAAATGTTTTACCAGAAGCAGAAATCGTGCGAACGTTGTTTACAAATTGTTCTAATGGTGAAGCCATTCTGACTTCTGATATCAGCACCGAATACAGTTGAGCAGAAGAGACCTAAAACAAAATTGAAACAGCCTAAATAAGCCGCTATTCATGACGTTTCTCTAACAACAAATTATTTACTTACGTACCTACTGAAAAGTGCAGTTTATAAATCACAAGTTAGCTATAATAGTTCACTCGCAATATACATCCATACAATTTAACAACTGACAATTCTGTCATAAGTGACAACTGTCAACTGTTATATATTTTTTTTTAGTATAATTCTCCCATTTAGTGGGAAGGCAAAGGGACAAAGCCCATACAGCCACGTCTTTAGTTATATTTTTCTTTGTCTTTTGTAAAGTGATAGTGAGCTTTACAAAAAACCCTCGACGAATCTTGGAGCAATCGGAACGGCTCTACTATGCGCTCTCAAATGAATTCTTCATTTCTTGGACACTTATTAGCTAGTTTACTGCATGATTCACTATCACAAACATACATTAAATCACTTTATGCACCAAAAAAGGAATATTAAATCGAGATTACAAATAGACGCCTTCAGATCCCCGCCAAAACTCCGCCCTGTCAACTGTTATAATTGCCGCTGTCTTTCAAACTTCAATTTCAATAATCAATTTATTGTATTGACATTTGACATATCTCAATCTTAATTTTTGATGTGGCAATTAAATTTTCCTGCTTTAAACCTTAAGCATTTAAACATTAATAATTCAATACAGTGTAGGAAAAAGCTTTAGTTTTCTCTGTCTACGATTCAATATTATAATTTCACAATGGAACTCACCAGATTATATAAACGCAATATTAATTATTATTAAAGACACTAGTATACACTAGACAGCTACTAGCTAGAACGAGGTGCATATAAATAGATGAAGAATTATTATTAATTAATTAAATAGTCCGGATGACTGGAGAGTGGAGAATTGGAGACTGGAGACTGGAGAGTGGAGTGACTGGAGTGACATCCTTGAAATGACAGCAATCAGCATGGCAAAATTAAATTCTATAAATTTATAATTACTAAAACGTAGTGATTACATTCTCTTTGATAATTACGTTTATATTTAATATAGTTTATCAATTAGAAATACAATTAGTGTAACATCTATGAGCTATAATTTATTCATAGGTACGCGATTTGCATTTTGCTTTTATGGTCTAGGTACATAATATGTTAAAAATTACAACAGTATTTTCTAGTTAAATGTACCTATGCACATTACACACTAATTTTATGTTGAAACGATTTTTAATTGCAGTTCGTTAACATTGCAATAATGTAATTATGTATATAAAGGCTAAGACTGAAACAACACAGTAGAGGGTGTTTAGCATTATAATTTTAGGTCCTTATAAAATCTTATAGAAAAATGGAAAATGAAGTTAAAGAAAAATTAGTTTTTTGTTTGAGTGAACAGTTAAATGAAATAGAGTTACTGTCTTCAATGTATTCAAAAGAAGAACTTATATTTACGGATCCACAAAACCTTCAAGATGTGAGAGATTTTCTTGCAAATAAGACACAGTTTACACCGGGACATATTGACTTTACATTATATCTTGTTTTAGAAGATCAGAAATTGGAAATTTCAATAAATCTTCCTACATTTTACCCTGATGAAGAACCAGATGTATATATAAGATGCAATCAAATGAATCGTCAACAAGAATCAAGTTTAAATAAATCGTTAATGAATTTTATTAAATTGAATTTGGAAAGAGAACCATGTATTTACTCAATCATAACTTGGATACAAGAAAATATTGAGAAATTTTGCAACAAAGAACAGAATATTGAAAAGCAAGTTAATAACAATTTAAAAGTGAAAGAGAACATAAAGTATTCGAGGTTTTGGATTTTTTCTCACCATATATACAATAAAAAAAAGAGGGAAGAAATAGTAAAAATTGCACAAGATTTAAATTTAACAGGATTTAGCTTGATCGGGAAACCTGGCATTATATGTGTTGAAGGGTATGAAAATGATTGTAAAGAATGGTGGAAAGTTATTAAATCTATGAACTGGAAGAAAATAGTGTTAAGAAAAATAGAACTTTTTGACATACAAGAGCAACAAAAAGAACAAAGATTCTTTAAATTTGAAGAGATAGCCTTTCAGAATGTTTCTAATCGAAATGGTAAACATGCAGATATGAGCGAATTTTCAAAATATTTAGAAGAAAAAAAGCTGTCTGATGCATTTAATGATTTCTTTGGATTTTCTAACAGTGCAAGCTAAAAAACGTGTTATTGAGTTGAAATATATAAATACAGTGTTCTAAAAGCCTTTTATTTATTAGAAAATAAATAAAGCAAATTAATGAATACTGATATAAAATAATAATTATATAAGCTGCAAATTTTCTGTAATATTATTAGTTGCTTCACTTTAATCTTGGAACTTAAGAATAAAAATAATAATTACTTCAATTATTGCTACAGTGCGTAGCTCACTGAAATAATTCAATGATTATTTTATTTATTTATTTATAATTTTGATTCGAACATATAGTCCATAGTACACAAAAAATGAAAATACAACATAAAATCAAGACACATCATCGCACCTGGGCACGCAGGTAGGTCTTCAGAAAGTCTGAATCGTACCTGGCGGCAATTACTTGCAGGATGCTATTAGAGCTGCCCCGTAACCTGCTCATAGATGACGCTAGCCTCTTGCGTATTATGGATTGAAATCCGTCAGTTCTATGTTGTGTAAACATACCTGAGGCACTACAGAATCGAGGCAGCCCCAACAGCATCCTGAACCCATTATTATATTGGACACGCAGAGCACTAAGCGATCTTTGAGTATAATCAAACCACAGGCTGCACGTGTATAGTGTCTGGCAATAAGCTTTAAACAGCGTTATTTTGACTTCAGAGCTACAACGCGCAAACCTGCGGGTCAACATATTACTCTTGACCGCCAGCGCCCTGCGTTCCCTCTCTATGTCTACTTGGTCGTCGAGTCCCTCAGTAACATAGTGACCTAAGTATTTAAACTGTTTCACTCGTTTTAATTCAGTACCATTCAGCTTTATGGCGGGCACTATTGACGGATATTTACCTGCGGCCCTGAAGACCAAGTATTCACTCTTTAGACAATTATACAGCAGCCCGTGATCGCGACTGTACGTTTCACATATAGTAAGTAATTTTCTCATTGCGCTAACAGATGGGGTCAGCAGTACCATATCATCGGCGTAACTAAAATTGTTCATACAAATGTCATCAATCCGACAACCGACGCGAGTACTGCTGAGCCCAACTATGAGCTCATTGACGTAAAGATTGAAGAGCTTTGGAGAGGTCAGACCACCCTGCCTCACCCCGCACTCCAGCCCGTATGATTCGGAACAACTGTCCGCCCATCTAACACAATTTTTCTGATTACGGTACCAGTATTGGAACAGGTGCTGCACCTGTGTATGTACCCCTGTCTTTGCCAGCTTATCCCATAAGACATCATATGATACCAGATCAAACGCCCTGGATAGATCAAGGAAGCAAGCGTAGACAGGTGTACTTCTCTTCGCGTAGTATCGTACAGTGTGCTTCACACTCAAAATAGCGCTTTCAGTGGAGAGTCCAGCTCTGAAGCCAAACTGCGCGTCGTGAATATTAAGATGCTTATCCAGCTCCGTGTCAAGCACACTGTCCAACACCTTCGCCACCACCGTAGCTAAGGATATCGGCCTATAATTATTTTTATCTGACAAATCACCCGTTTTGTTTTTAACAATCGGTACCGTAATCGATTTTATAAGGTCATCCGGCAGGTACGAGTGACTCAAACATATGTTAAAGAACATAGCCAACACACGCGGTAGATGCACTCCCGCGTATTTTAAATGTTCAATACTGAGCCCGTCATGCCCCGGAGACTTACCCGAGGACATTTTACTAATTATTCTACGTATTTGTTTACCTGTAACAAGATACAAGTCACCGGTCATGACAGCCTCAGGATTTTTAGTCGAGGGACCGCGAGGCGATTTTACAGTGAAATGTTCCTTAAACAATTCGGCAATATGTTTAGTGTCACTTACACCTCCCACGCTTACAGGGAGGCTCGACTTTTGGTTTAATTTACCCGTAGCTTTCCAAAAATCCGAGAACCTATTAGAAGCATGATGATCCGTAATTAAATCTTTTTCTATCTGTTCTTTATTATTTTGACACCACTTTAATTTGTTCCTAAATACTTTACGGCTTTCACTCATCTCGTCATATATGATACCAGATTGAGGTTTATTATGGGAAACCCAACATAAGAATTTATGCCTCGCCTCCCTGTGCGCGTCATATACATATTTATTCCAGCCACTCACATGTTTGTTATTTTTGTTACGACGGCGGCGCTCATTAATTGTACTCGACTTGATAGCCGAATCAGTTTACACTAACATAATCTTTTTATACAAATTATCTATTACATATTTATGTTTATTATATTTACAACAATTATAACTACATTGCCTAAGTTCAGTCGGAAAATTTATTAATTTTAGTTTAGAGTTACACATTTTACTATAACTTTTTATTTGCTCTTTAGTTCTATAGCCCCAAATAGCTTTGTTTTGCTTATTATTTATCCTTAAACTAGTTTTCTCGGTTATCATATTAAGTTGGCATTCAATAACTAAGGGTAAATGGTCAGACCAATATGTGTCGTATTTTATTTAGACATTGGTAACAGTTTTTCTCGCAGAGTAGCTAACAACACAGTGATCAAGCCACCTTGTACATCCATGCGCATCACTAATGAAAGTATAATTCTTAAAATTTATTCCCAATACATCCATATCAACACAGGACCATTGTTGGTCCGCACACAAGTTAGACAGCTCATTATAGAATACTTCCCCCGGATGCGCATTAAAATCACCTAACAAATAGACGGCCTCAACAGAATTATAATTCAATGTACATGTTCAATTTCGTATTATACGGTTTATACCTGTGTTTGAAAAAGATATTAATAAAGTCTTTCAAGAAATAAGAATTTGACATTGGCAAAATTGCGGCTATGCACAATTGCCAAATGTGAGTCAAAAGTCAAAACTCAAAAATCATCAATCAATAATGTCAATCTGCTGTCAAATAAAGAGACGTTGAAAGTTAAAAACGAAATTTTAAATTTGTATTTCAATTTTGTATGTTATTGTAAAATGTAATCAATATTAAATTAATAAACATTTAGCATTTGTGGAGTTAACTCCAGCTTCTAACATCATAATTCTAAGCTATAAATTATTTTAATTTCTTATGTGAATGCATAGAAAAGGTACTTATTTTGAGTAATATTTACCATGCCACTCATTTTTAGTATATTTAAAGTTTATCATTTTATCACCACAAATAAAGAAATACCTCTATTATTGTGTTATGCATTTTAGATTAAACATACCAAGCATAGACTTAACTATTTATTCTACCTAGCATATCCTCTTGATTGGTTTTCGTTGTTTCATTTTTGGCAATAAGATTTATATATTTTCACCTTCTATTATATTATGTATACTGGTATAGGAATAATTCAATGATATTCTTTTATTTTCCATACTGTAGATAGCAATGTATCATTGTGGTATGAGGCAGATGGAAGAAAGGCACATTGCCAATCAAGTGGATCTTTTAGTTTGGAGCAATAGATTAGACTTGTTGGCCTTAAGCAATTGCAAAGGTAAGAATCATATATAATCAGTATAGCCTTCGTTGTATTTTTATGGCTTTTTAGGTTGTTACATTGATTTAATTTTAAATTTGACTAAGTACATCAAAATATACATATAGAATAATTCTAAATATTATATATATTAAATATATTCCATTCATAGAATATTTCTCAAATTTTGGTGTAAAATTTAGTTTATTAATTATTCCACTTATATCCATATACATATGCAACATAGTGTTGAATTAATGAGTAGTAATTTTGTAGGTGAAGTTCAGGTACATAGACTTCACTGGCAAAAGGTTTGGAGTTTACCCCCTCCTAAAGAAAATGTTTTAGTGGATTCAATAGCTTGGAGACCAGATGGCAAAGTGAGTCATATTTAGTGTTACATATATATTTTTAACATAACAGATTAGTTAATACAAGCTCTAATTATTTCAGGCTCTAGCAGTTGGCTATAACAATGGAAGTGTTTATATTGTTGATATTGAAGATAAGACATTCATTGATAAATATGATTTTGTGCAAGAAGTAGCAGAACAATGTGAATATAAAAATTATGGAATTCCGTGTATTCAATGGGCTGTAAAAGCTGGTACTTTAGAGAGTGCAACTGAATACAATATTTATGTAAGTGTACTACTACTGGCCAGCCCTGGCTTTGCACACATGACTTTGTTTTACACTATGTAATGATAACATTTATATTTACAGGATGATAGTTCCATCTTTTTACAAACACCTCCCTCACCAAGCACTAGTTATAAAAATCCTAACTCTGAAGAAAGAGAAAGAGGCTTTAAAGAAAAATTAGATCAGTTTAATCAACTTAATATGCTTATGATTGCCTATGGTACTGGTAATATATTTATGAGCGTTTTTGGACGTTATCCCTATAGAAGTGTGCACATGTCGCAATTTACGAAAGATGAATATGGGGATTATGAAATATTAAATATACAGATGTCAGATGACTTCAGTGTCATGCAAGTACTATTTCGTGAGAGACTTACAAATAGAATAATTGTATCCGTATGTAATACAAGTGTTTTATCAGCCTACTCGGAGGAGCGGTCTATAGTGGCTAATAAACATGTGCATATAGTACAAATGATATCTAAACTTGATAAAACCATGAAATTAGTAACTGAAGCATGGGAACATATACTCCTAGAAATGGATACAAAAATGGCTTGTTATGCTTCTACTGTACCTGAAGGAGGAGTTTCAGCAGATCTATTAGAATTATTAATGCTAGGTAAATTTTGATTGTTAATATAAATAAAATAAGCTTAAAATGATTAGTGTTAACTAATAGGTATACTATTAGTATTAGTAATTTTTTAACAAAAAGTATGTTTTGTTATCAGGGGTTGCCTCAGATGAATTAGAAGCATTTTTGCTAAGGGAGCTTACAGCAAAAGGACTTAAGAAGTTTGGCAGCTCTGTTGAATTAAGTTATTCAACTATTCAAAAATTAGTTTTAAAGCAACTTAATATAGTTGGACAAAATCTCATATACCATTTGTCTGAGCTTCGTGGATTAGCAAAAATACCAGATCGATATAAGGTAATTATACTGCTTCATAGGCAAAGTTAGTAATTCCTTGATTTAATCGTAAAATACATGCATTTAGTATTACGGTATGAAAAATTAAAAAAAAAATATAACTTTACAGGTATTAGGCCTAGATGAAACTAAAATAACAGCAGCAATAAGGGCTTGTTTTGCATTCTTAAACAAGTGTTTGGAATTGCAACAAGTGATTGATGTTTCAATGCGAAATTATAAAGCATTTTTCCGTTGGCTATTTGTTGTTATTGTACGCTTATTAGATGAGCAGACACCAAGTGAAATAGTTAAAATCACTCAACAGGAATTAACACATATAGCAGACTTTCTTTATAATTTTGATAATGTCCAAGTGGAAAACAATGAAAACTCGGGAGAGAAGCCCATGAAATTTAACTTGGAAAGATTAGGTCAATATTTACAAGATCAAAACTTAACAATATTACCTGATGATGAAGACAACCCTTGGCATAAAATTTTAAAAGAAAATGCTTGTCTTATAAAAGATAATGATACAATTTATTCTATGACAGAATTTAAAAAATTTTCTTTGGTGCAGCAGCAGAAGTTTTTAAATCGAGAAATAGAAGAAGTTTTTGATATACACCATAAGGACATAGCTAAAAACTTTTCAGTCTTGTACAACATAAAGTGTTATGATGGAGAGAAAGATTTAAATGTAAAAGAACAATTACGCATGTCTCAATTTTTCGATGAAAATCAACAAAGGTTTATGATGGCCATTGTTGACACTAAAATTCGAGATCAAGGTTTATATTTTATGTCAGTAAATGTAAAAGAAAGGTTATGTTCTGCAACATATTGTGAGTACATATTTACACCTCGATTGTTAGAACGGAATTCGGATATAGAAGATCCCTTGGAAATAATAGATTTACAATTTTATTCATCAGAATATTTATCGGTCTTATTAAAACACCCTTTTATGGATGATAGCACTATATTCGTTCAATTGCCACTTAAAATCGCTATAGAAAATACTCAAGAGTTTAATATGAAAGCAAGAAATATTATTTTTAATGAAGATATGCAAAAAATTGATCTTTCTCTACTCATTGACTCAAGTGTGTATAAGGTTTTAGAAAAGATGAACGGTAACAAAATAGCAGTATCAGGTGCTCGTAAAGTTGCAGTTGCTCTTTCTAATGTGCAAAGAAAAGTAAGAGTTTTTGAAATGGAAATAAATGGAGAGGATGAGGATGATGATACTTTCGACACAACTTTACAATCTAATGTTACTAATGCTAGTGAAACTAGTCAAGTTAGTCCCGAAAAAAATAGAGCCGGGAGCAATGTTTCATTTTAATATAAATAATACTCATTAAGAAATATATGTTTAATTTCCTTCCTAATATAGCTATTAACAGTCCATAAGAATTTGGATGTTAAAGTGCATTAAAATAACTTGGGAACAAAGAACAAATACTTTTAACAAAACTAACATTATATATTACAGATAATAAATTTTGGTTTTTTAAATAAAAAAAAAATATCAGGACGACTGAGATTCTACACATGTACAATTAATAATATTACATTATATATTTACATTTTCCTAATTTACACCTACAGTAGAATCTACTTAAATGAGACTGGGTTGTGGTGACTTAATTTGAATATTTTCAAATACTGAATTGAAGTCAGTATCAAGTCCTTGATTATCTATTCCATAAATCAAATGTTCTGAAGACTGATTTCTACTTGGCCCAGGAACTGGTTCTGTTATAGAAGTGGTTGTACGGTTATATATTTCATCACCATCTTCATCTTCATCATCAACTGAAAATGTTTAACAGTTACATTTAATTTAAATAGCTAAAATGTATTAAAAACCTGAATTTGTTTTTTAATATTAAAATCTATTTACAATAGTTATGTATTTAAATAATTCATTTAACATATTTGGTGTTGTTATAAATATGGAAAATTACTCACTTGGAACCACAGTTCTACCGTCATACTTTTTCCATTGTTTTCTTAGTCTGATGTAGATCACAGCACAAGTGATTATCACTAGAATGGATAACACAATGGCAACCAATTTTACAGCATCCATTGCATTAAATGTAGAACCTTTAACAATCATTTTCACTTCTCCTACTGCTATCCCTGAACCGTCAAGGTTTTTCGAAACACATTTGTAGAACCCAGACTCAGTTGGTGAGACATTCTGAAAAATCATAATGAAACTTGCAATCTTAAATTAATAAAACGGCTTATTATTTCAAAGATGACTTAGTAATGTACATTCTGTGCACTAGTTAATTTTTCTTTATACCATTCTGTTTGCTTATTTGAGTTGACTAATTTAAAAAAATGGTATTCTACTGTATATAATATAATATATATTTTTATTATCTTTCAATTAAATAATAACTTCAACTTTTAATTTTTAAAATTTATACAGGCAATTCTTATTTTAATTATGATTTATGATATGTAAGTGGTTAAATTTCTACAATAGTTGAATATAATATTTTAAACTCTACTCACATCAATATGAAGTTTTCCCGATAGGACCTCATACTTATATTTCCTTTCATCATATAAATTTCCTGGACCTATGACTTTGTCTTTGTCAAAAAGCCAAAACATAAAATTATGGTTGAAGTCATTACTAACACAGTTGAGGACAGCTGTTGAACCCACTGGTACTTCTTTAACCATTGCTGTTTTAACATCTGGCAGATTACTCATTATAGAAGGCATTGTATAAAATAGTTTGCTTCCTTGGTTATGTTATATCACTGTACAACCAAAATTTTGTCATTACTGTGCAAACAAATCACTGATGTCAATGGATCACTGCCAAGTTTAATTTTATCTCAAAGTCACATGGGCATTTAATAATACTATTCATTTTATCTTATAATACGAAATATGCTTAATATCTGCTACTTCTACTTGAGTTTTTTATTAAATGCATAAAAACTTCCACACATAAAACTGGTAATAACATCCAAATTGGTGTCATTACTACATATATTGGAAGGGCAACTTTCGTATACTCTAATTTGATACAAATTATTATTTGAGCTGCCATTTTCAGGCCTATAGCAGCAATATACCATACATTTTTATTGATAGTTCCACGAAACCTCTCAAGACCGTTTCGGCAGTGGGACACCATATGAAATATAACATATATCAGCAATATGCTATCATAAATCCACATAGGTATAAAAACGATAAACCAATTCCAGTGTGTTCTTGATTCAAGACGCAGACAAAGAAGGATAAGAAACACTAGTAATATAAACCATGTGAATAACGCTCTGTGGAGAATCGCCATCTCTACTCCTATTCTATCAGGGAAGTATACAAAAGATGCTCTTTGTTTTAGTCAACTGTATAAAATGTGAAAATATAAATTAAATAATAGGAAAAAATATGTTAACTCTGGTATGTAAACAATAACAAAATAAAAATAAATATTGTATAATGGTTTACGGCACTTCGCGACATTAATGTCATTTTATTTGCAAATTGCAATTTGTAACAAATGTCAAGTGTCGATTGTCATTTCATATTTTGTATCATCTGTTTAAGCTTTTGTCTTTGGTTGATTATTTAAATTAGAATACACAGATATAATAATACATATTAAAACATCCCCGACCAAACATGTATTTAACATAGAAATAGGCACCTACGTAGATTTGTGTGTGGTTGTGATAGCGTTGAATTGATTCAACAGTTTACAGTTGACACTTGACACGTTCAATAATATGTCAATGTCAAACTTTTGATACCTGCATTGGGCATTCGGTGCACCGGTTATCACTTATCAGTAATAACTAATAAGCAATGTAAAGTTTATAATATTTAAATACATATGAATAGTTTTAAGATAGATTTCTACACTATTTATTACAAGTGTGTCACATAAAAATGATTACTCAAGTTGCAATTATAGTAACAGCAGTTAAATTATTGTTCTTACCGCTTTAGTAAGTTGGTCATTAATCCGTGAGATAATTTAAAATTTATTTAATTACCTAATCGTGTATCTAACATTTTATACACTAACTTATTCTATTTTATAATTTATAGCCGATCAACAGATTTTGAAGTTCATAGAAATTGGTTAGCAATAACTAATAACAAATCAATAGATGAGTGGTATTATGAGTCTACTTCAGAGTGGACACTCGATTACCCTCC
>JADANM010005989.1:4995409-5015759 GCA_026213755.1 Eurema hecabe | reverse complement strand
GTAAAATATTGTATTTTAAAATGGCGTAAATTTATTGGTCATGATTTAATTTCTTCATAATCGTCATATAATAATATGCGTTATATGTCTATGGTAATAGTAATATTAATAATATAATGAAATAGGTTAATACCTAACAGAGAATAGCTCGATTTTATTCTAGGTGGTAGCCATTACGTTTCGTTTTTCCCTTTTCACCGGTGCTATATCCCATCCTCTATTACAAGACCTTTACTTTTTTCTTTTTTTTAAGGCCGGAAAAAGCACCTAGCTATGCAACTGTTCTTAAGGTACTGACAGACGTTTTAAAAAAAAGCATGCTAATAAGCTTGCTTAAAATTAGCATGCTCTGCAAACTGTTCACATTTGCCAGAAATAAGCATGCTTGTTTTAAAGCATACTCCTAAATAGGCATGCTCAAAGCAAACGTACGGACAGACGTGCTATTTGGCACCAGGCTCTCTGCCAAAATGGATGTACAAGTATATAGTGACAGTGCTATCCGTACAGAACTTAATAAAATAATCATATTGCTTGCCACGGAATTGTGTAAGAACATTTTGGTGAAAAATAAAAAAACAAAAAAAAGGAGAATTTGGGTTCGTAATTGGATAAACAGAAGAGAAAAGCAAAGTTTTTTCTTCTCCCCAACGACCCCAATATGTCGATATTGCGGGTTTAATTTTCGTTTTTATTTTATTTAATTACTTCTATTAATTGCATAAAACAGTCGTCCGCTGCAGATTGAGACAAAATGGATAATAGTATGCTAATAAGCAAACATGTTCAGACGTGCTCGGATCACGCCCCCCCCCTACCCGCGCCTCAGGCAGCATGCTCGAAAATCAAACGTCGTTTGATTTTTGAGCATACTCTAAATAAGCATGCTCATTACATTACACACGTGCTACTAATGAGCACTTGCTCAATAAAAGCATGCTTTTGTGCTAGTAATGAGCACGTCTGTCCGTACCTTTAGGCTGAAGTGACCGCTGACATTGTTGGCAATCGCAAAAAAATATAATATAAGCAAAGAGTTTTTATAACAATAATAATGACTTTAAATCATTGTGTCCAACATCCTAATAAGTACCAATTTATTACTTAGGTGCTAATTAGGTTAAAATACGTGCGTAGTTTTTTCTTAAATACTTATATTGGCGTGCAGTTACTATATTTTTAAATATACCTATCTCAAAATTATCTTTGCCAGAACGATGCCCTAAGCAGAGAGCTATTTGATGGCATGGCAGAACGAACATGATCAAAGCGCTTCGGCGCCTTTCGTAGCCTTATGTGCAATCGACTGTGTACGCGAATTCAATGAATTAACACACCTGACACATTTGTCCCTTTGCGGTGTAATTCTATTTCAGGTTACGTTATAATTCACAGACGGTAACCAAATGCGTATTTAGATTTATTAACGCTCCTATGGATTTCTAAACATTTTGTTGATAGGGGGGCGTATCGGATATGAACGTAGTTCTTCTCTGTATAGTGTCGAAGGTTAAAGTAATAAGTAGACTTGAAAGCGGATCTCGAATATTTTTAAAATTTAAAAGGTTTCGAGTTACCTACATGAAGTCGTTGTATTAACATAACTTTATATGCAGTGTCGTCGCGGGCAACTCACGGGTGACGTCGTAAATTTTGCCAAAGTTACAAACATGGCGATGAAAATTCGAATCACAAGTTATTGCTGACTATGAATTGCATTACGATATTTTTGAATAAAATTGCGAGTTTGTGTGAACTTTGTCCGGAAGAAATGAATGGAATCATAAATTTAATAGTTACGATAAGATTCAAGACATTAAGTATCTTTATGGTAAGCTCGATAACCAAATAGAAAAGTTATGGCAATGGGTATTGTTCGTTGCGGATTAAAAATTGAAAACTTCCATTCTTGAAGTAATGTCATATAAGATCATGGACAAATAATCTAAAAGATTGGTCACCCCTATTTTTTGTTGATATACCTACTAAACGAAAGGAATAGGTAACAAAAAGCAGTAACCGATGCTTTTATGAAGTAGGTATTGGCGCAAAAAAGTAAAAGGCTAAGAAGTTCTGCTAATAATCACACGTATGTACACGCTGCGGTTACAGAGATAATTATGTTAATAATAAATTATTTGTGAGTAGGTACATACGGTTTTTAAAGAGATTTTATGTGGACTTGATTGTCAGTAGTTATAACCATAGTGATCATATACTCTGGTTAGGTACGTCTTCATTACAACGTCATGTACATTGTACATATTATTATTCTTAGGTTGTTGAAGTATTTTCCAATGGTAAAACGAATAATTTTAAAATCACCTCTCCCAGAGACCTTATATAAAGACATTTTAATAGAAATACAGTGATGGCTGACGATGATGATGAAGGAGGATTTGGGGGTTTATATGAAGATGGGCATTGGGTTTGGGATGAGGCTACAGAAGCTTTAGTGTTTATAAGGTACGATCTTAAGATATTTAAGTATTTTTAAGGTAGGCAGGCAAGTTTATTTCTACTATGTAAATTTTATATAGGGTTGCGTACGTAACCATTGAGTTCTTTGTCGGCTCTTAAGAAAAGTAACATTTTACAAGAGTTATGTCGCCGTAACAGAAGAGCACCGGACGCAATACCCATAAGGATGGTGTCGCGTAACACCGCGATAAGGAATTCCAACGGTGGGAACCATCATCCACGGCTTCGAGACAAGCAGAGCACAAATCAGTTCCGTCTCAACATCCAGCCTCGCAACACCTATTAACTATTAGTTTACTATTGTACTTTTATATTGAATAAATAAATTCTTTTTAAAAAGCTTTCTGCCATATCTCCCGAATTAACTCAAGCGTAATCTAAAAATAACTAGTATTTAAAAGAGCAAAGAAGAATGTTTAGTTATATAAACCGTTATTTCAAGTCTATTCGATATAAAGATTGTATCGTAAATGCGATATTTCAGTGATCTTCCACCGAAACCGGTCGAAGCTATTCATATACCGATTAAAGCACCGACGGGCACTGTCGAATTTAGGGATGATGTTGACCTCATTGAGCAGGTATTTATGTGGCTAGCTAAGACATGTGGTTACAACCGCGTGCGTTAGCGTTTATATAAGTATGAATATTATTTTGTGTTAGAGCGAAGATAAATAACTGTTATACCAAAATTCATTCATCAAAACTGACACAGCCGACAATATTAAATAGTGTAACTAAACCGACTTTTGTGTTGTCTATACTAATAAAGTATTTTAATAAAAAGTTTTAGTTTTATCTTTGTCTATAAAAAAGTAGCCTACGTTCTTTGCCTAATTCTAGATGCTATACCAAACATCAAAATCGGTTTAGGCGTGATAATGGGTCAGACAGACACCGATTCAAAGTTACTTTTGCATTTAGAATATTTATAAGGATATAATATTATGAGTACATGAGTGCTGTTTGGTATCCTTTAGTTTGTTTCTTTGTACCTAATTTATCAATGAAAAATATAACGAGATAACGTTAAATTGTTCTTTTAGATCCGTTATCGAAGACGCTATCAAAGAAAACTTAAGCCGGGACAACCTGATATTATCACAGTTCAGGTTACTATAATATGAGTCTCATTCATTCACTTACCGATAATATTACGGTGATATATTTTAGAAGAAATTTATAAATTATTTTCTTACAAAATTTTGTATTCTAGGACGTTAAAGATGTTGCAATATTTACTGCTCCGGTAAACATATTAAGTCCCGTGCTCATAAATATGTTGCACCTGCCCACGACTGAAAGATTTATCAGAGCGCTTATTTTTTCTACTCAGTACTATCTACAGGTATAAAAATAAAGTCAGCATTATATTTTAGAGAGCAGAGAGAATATCTTACATAACTTTATTTATTGTAAGATTGCAGACGAAATGGCTAATCGTATAATTGAATTAGAAACGAAAGTTCGTACGCCACAGTGTGAGGTTCTCGAAAGTGAATTTCGTAACAATTTGTCAGACTTAAGATTGCTGGTCGCTAAGGAATATAGTACAATGCTGATAGGTTAGTAATACCTTAGCTATACAAAGTCACGTATTACTACAAATTTAAGCGCCGTAAATAATGATTAGAACGCCTTAATATTCGTGGAACTCCTTGACTTGTAAGTCTTTTTATTAAAATATCACCTGTACCAAAGGTGGCGGAGATACGAGAAAATTCCATCATATGGGGCCTCAGAAGAAACGTCGATCGTTATCGGACAAAGATGCACGACTTTTCGAAACTTTGCTGCGTATGTGTGTCCAAATCGTGTGGCTGGCGCTCGGACGCAAGTCGTTCAATCAGATAGGTACATAAATGATCGATTACTTTATCTTGCTTACTGCCTTGCTGTAAATCAACTTATGAATTTTGTTTGTTTGATCTTTATGTAGGTGGACGGGGACCACATGTTATGTTACACTTTTGTTTTGTTTTTCCATCAGCTATTCGTCTTATAAGTATCTATTGCATTTAACCCGCATAGTTTTCGTTTCTACAGCAATATCAGGATAGAAAGTATTCAATGTGGCAACTGGTAACCCAAGGTCTGTATGAATGCCAGTTTATTCAAACATTCTTACATCTAACAAAATTACAGCGAGGGCTTTAAGTAGGAGTTTTTTGAAAACAAACATATAACAATTTTTCTAAAAATATACATGCTTAATAGCATTTGCTTCTAACTGAATATTGTATTTAAACAATCCATAATTCCGTATATAATAATCCGATTACCGCTTGGCGCAGTGGTAGCACAACTGCTTTCTGCGCGAAGGGTCGTGGGTTCGATTCCCACACCGGAAAAATATATTTGTAATTTAAATTAAATTTGTATTTTTCTGGGGTCTGGGTGTTGATATGTATTGTATGTATGTATTTACAAAAGAAAAGTATGTATATGTAATTTATTCCGTTATCTAGTTGCCATAGCACAAGCTTCGGCTTAGCTTGGAGCTAGATGGCGCTGTGTATAAATGTCCTGAAAATATTTATTATTATTTATTTATTAATGATTTTGTATTGGTCATCCTTTAGAATTGGAGGTAAATCGTGTCTTCAAATCGGAGATATTCAATGCAGTGGAGCACAATTTACATACAGACTACATTAATAAGATGACAAAGGAGGAGCGAGCGGTACTGCTGGGCAAATGCGTGCGCCACGACAAAAAACTGAACACGCAATCTCCGCTCATGAACGAAGTATTTTGCCACCGAGAGATCGACTATCGTTTAATGGGAATCGGTGTCATTAAATGCCAACAGTAAGATAACATTTAATTGCAACGTTTATTATTCATAGTTAATTTGTGAACGTTTTAGTTTTTCTCTCAAACCAGTTACTTAAGTGAGGTTTTCATACGCATACTAACTTATACTTAGAGTAATTGTCGATTTCTTCCTTAAAACTAAACACTTGTGGAAATGGCTTATAAATGGGTAGTTTCTTTGGTCTAAACCGTATTTTAGTGGTAATAACACACAAACTTTATAGAATTACGCCTCGCATTCTGTATATGAAGGAGGCGGTAGCAGGTCCCGAAGAACGTCTAGTGGAGCGAGGAATAGTTTTGGGTATTATTGGTATGCCTCGTACAGCGTTCGATACAATGTTGAAACCATTACCTACGGCTACTGAAATAGGAAAATCAAAGGCTTCAGTGTTAGTACATATATAAAAAAACCGTAGCTTAATAGGTACTATAAATGTTGTTAAATATTTTGTAGCTTAGTACCTATACCTAAATGGATGAAGTAATTAATCATAAAACGATGTCCTAAAATTATTATTTAACATTGTACAGTAACTAAACTTCAAACTACTAAGACATAAAATTCAGGTCATCGGCAAGCTATGCGTCTAAGTCCAGTGTAAGCAGAAAGAGTCAAATAGCAGCCCAAAGAATATACCCTGACATCGTCCTGCCGCGGAAAGAATCGAGAATGTTAGTATGTTTTTGTTATATTTTCACCACATCTACGCGTTATTAAGTTACACAATATCATATAGTCCGGAATACCTGATACATTTTTCCAACTAACTATCAAGCTAATTTTTGGTGAAGAAGATTCAACTTCATAGTAATTATTTTTACATAAGGGATTTGTACTACATCTTTTAAGCGTAGGACCGGAAAAACGTACCACGAAATTTGTGGACAATATGTTTGTTAAATAATACTAATAATTAACTAAGTAAAAAATAAAAATCAGCTGGTTAGTAATAATTTACGATGACCTCGTTATTGATACATGTTGGAAAGAGGGGACTCTTTGATCAAACCATAGATTTTGTAGGACAAATATTTTTTCAAGTATTTTAGACAATTATCTTGAGATATAACACAAGAAAAATCAGTTAGTAATAAATATTTTTTAATCACCAAATCGACATATTTTATCCTTGCTACCTCTATTAGCTACCACAATCGAGAGTTTGGTATAGATAAAGCGTCATCAAGATAAAGCTACTCACCAAAAATTAGGTTGATAGTAATCAATTGGAAAAATGTACCAGGGATCCCGTACTAATATATTAATACTGTTGAAATCTTTATAATTGGTGATGTTTCAGTATGTCTTATCCCCCATCTTTTCCTGATGATCCGGAGGATATTAAGCCTTGCAATGAGGCGCAGAGACGGCGGTGGCAGAACAGATTGATGAAGCTTCTTCATCCTTATGGACGTTAAATATGAAGATTAGCGTGATTCCTCAGTTGCTTTTGATATCGTGTTGTCCTGTACAGTCGACCACATAAGTCAGCTTCTTACAACTAGATATCAATCAATTGACTTGGTGTTTAATGTATTTTGAAAATAACTTCTCATATTATAATTTTGTTCTCAAGTCATGACATTTATCCATAATACTTTGGTGCTATAATTTGTTGATATAGGTATGTACTTTTGTGGTCGTCAGTACCAACTGTGATACTTTTACTTAATTTGTAGGATGTAGACATTATTCTGAGTTCTACAAAATTTACACAACAAAAGACCTTAGTTGGAACTTCCAGTAATTATTGTATTGTTTTTATTTTATTTGTATTTGATATTTATAGGTTATGTTGTATGCATTACCTTACACGAATGTGATTATTTAGTTATTTTTGTTTATTTTTTATATAGCTTACCTTTAATTGAAGTATTAGTACCTATTGTTATAAATAATAATTAGTACTTGGTTATTTTACATTATTATACGTAATTATCACACGTTGTTCTTTTAACATTATGTATGTGTTCAATACATTAATAAATAAACTCGATGTTATATTGTGTCTTTTTCGTCATCACGATAAAATTACACGTCTAAATGCTAACTAAAGTTCAAGTAACTTGCTGGTAAATGGTTAGGGAATGAGATTATCCATCGAAGCCAGTCGTTTGACAGGAAAAGTGGTCAGAACATCAATATCGATGGAACACGCCATGCCCTGATACTTTTCAAAATGACAATAGGACGAATGAGATCATTGAATAATTAAATTGAAATTTATCGCAATGTATTTATAAGTTGACGTTTGCAAACAATTATAATGTATGTACCTGTTTAGGAATTTATTATTAAATTTGATTTTATTATAAGCAATGTAAAAATACGATCCAAACTCATATAAAATAAAAATGAAATAACGTATAAGAAAACCATACTTTGCGCTACATAGATTTTCCATTAAATAAAAAAAACGTAATTATTAATAAAGAGCCTTTATTTGAAGTACTTTTTTCTACTGTCTTTACTTCTTCTCTGTGCGAGTTTATTTCTCCTTCGGTTCATGATATATTTCAACCATTTTATTCGATGTTTATTAGTACTTACCAGTTTCGTTTTTTCTTCAGTAGGAAAGTTGTCAAAATCTTGATCTCTACCAACATACAATGAAGTGCATATTAATTATTATTAATCACTCAAGAAATATAAACTATCACTTACCTATATGTCATTTAAGTTACAACTTTTCATAATCTAGTACACTTTTGTTCAAGTTTTGTTAACGTGAATTTTCTTCTATTAAAGAAAATAATCAAAGCTAAACTTATGACAATAAATATTATACAATAATGTTTCTATTCTCTATATAATTGGAAAAAGAATCGATCAATTGGACAACTGTTTTTCTATGTACTATGTTCCTAACGTAGTTGGAGTTTAACTAACGGGAAAAAATTAGATTCAGTTTTATTCGGGAAAAACTGTGAGACTCAGTGTGTTGTAAATAGAGTGGAAAAGCAGCGAGCTTTTATCATTCCGCATTCATTTTAATGTCAATTTTGTATTTATACTTAAAGTCGGCTTTACTACATGGATGCAAATGTAGGAAAGCACCGCAAACCATTCCTAAATGCTTTCCCAACTTATGCACGTAGAGAGAAAATTACTGCCGGTGTTCCGTAATGTACATGCACTGAAGACGACAGAAATGAATGCCTCTAAAAATTTAAATACTAAATTTTTAGAAATATTAATATTGTTCATATACAGATGAATTGGTTTGGGGTTTTTACGAATTTTCCCAATGCAGGTTCTAGACAGGTTCTAGAATTAAAACAATAGTTTCTGTCTATATATCACTAGCTACTATGGTCAAATTAAATATTTAGGTAAGTTACGTTTTAAACAAAATTACTCACGAAGTTTCACTTTTATCTGGGAAGTATAAATCCTGATAAAGCTTATTAGTAGCACAGGATATAGTGCTCTTGGGAGTAACTCGAGATGTCCTTTAACAATTATTTTTATTAATTTCAAACTTCTAAATATGGGCTTTTTAGATAAAGATATTAAGAAGAAACTTACCGATGTGAATCCGATACCCGCGATGCACCAAAAGACGAACTAGCACTCGAAGAAACCGCTTTGATTTCACGTAGCATTATGTCAAAGTTCGAACGAGAGATACCCAAAATGCCTAAAGACAAATCGATCTCGGCAAACTCTTCCTCAGGTGCACATAAATATTTCTCGAAAATTAACAGTCGCCGATTCAATCTGCAACAAAAGGAACATACCTATCTACGATGTAAATGATTTTGAAATATGATTAAAAACTGTCAATTTTACGAATACTGCCATGCAAATGCAGTCCTACTTTCAATCAGAACGATAAAACTCGATTAAATTGCTCTGACACGAGCGACGCCGAACCATTCAAGTAATTATGACTTATTAAAATCAGACGTGTGAATTGTGACGAATATTATGTACTTACCCTGAATATTTTATAACTCCGAGGCCCAGCTGTCGGTAGTCGATGCTTCGGTGACAAAATACTTCATTTATTAACGGTGTTCGTGTGTTTAATTTTTGTCCCTGATTCAGGCAATGTCCAAGCAACACTTTGCGTTCTTTAACATTTATTGTATTAAAGAAGTTTATTTTTAACTTGTGTTCTGCCGCATTGAATATTTCCGACTTAAAAAGTCGGCTTATTTCCATCTCTAAAATCATAAAGGTTGCTGTGATATGCATATAAATAAAATGAATTTTACAACTACTTGAACGTAAAATATTTTTTATTATTAAATTTGAAATAATATATGTATCTGAATAATAATTATATTACCGATATGATTGTAGCTTTTTCGACCGAGCGCAATCCATACAATTTGTATCGATATTCGAAGCAGAGTTTCAAACAAAATTGCATCTTTTTTTGATAGTGATTGCCTTTTTTCTGCGCCCATGTGATGATATTTTGCTACCTCACCTTCGCCTAAATATAACAACTAGGTATGTTATAATGTAAAAACTTATTTTTGCATATCGTCAACGCAACATAAAAATTTTGTCTACCTAAAATAATGATGCAATATTCTTTAGCGACAAGTAGTCGTAAATCTTCCAGATCTTCTTGGTATTTCAATTCGATTTTAGCACTGTTCTCGGTACGGATTTTCGTTTCTAATTCTAAAATGCGATTACTCATAACATCTGCAACCTAGTATAGGTGTGGGATTAGCTTCGATTCGATTAATTGAAATAGACACTTCAAATTGTAATTGGAATGACGACTAAAAATAATTTTATGCTAATAACGTATTTTTTAGTTATTTCCTTATTCAAAAATTAAAGAATATATATATTGATTTGAAAAGTCGCATGACGTCACTGCTATACGCGTTTTCTACTAAGGTGTGACGTAACTAGCCCCCAGTCCGTAACTTTAATGCGCTATAGCTAAGTAGTCTTTTGCTATTTTGACAAAGCAAGGGTATAATAATATGTTTTGTTATTATCTAAGAGACGGGCTTATTATTTTTTTATACTCTGTCGTTATGCCTTTTTAACCGACTTCAAAAAAAGAGGTTTTTCAATTCGACCGTAGGTATATATACTTTTTTATATTTTGTCCTTGGTGGCGTCTTCTAAATTATGAAGTTACGATTAAATCATTTCTATATACTAAATGAAAATACGTATTACTTTGTGTGAAGCAAATTTCTTTTTTGCTTTTTAGTTTGAAGTCGGTTTATTTTTGTTCTGAAACCTTAACTGTTTAAAGGTAAAACGATGTTTTTGTCGAGAAAATTTCAACACTATGCATATTTTCTATACGATAGGAAATATTACAATAGGATAAGTACTAAGCAATATTACCTGTAAGAAATATTGAATGTATAATATTAAAGCGCGCAGGAAGCGTTCTGTTGTCGACAAGTGTAACAAGTTTATCAGCGCTGGAGACAGTATCGATGCCGGCGCAGTGAATAGCACGACATCTTTCAAGTCCTTTTCGTTTAATAATGGGTAAGATTAAAGACTATGAATAATATTGAGATGTTCACAAATACAAATTATAGGTTATGTTAATAAATTGTCTATTTTACCTGAAGCTTAACGATGTCATTTTCATCTGTTTTCCGTTGCATGTACTTTCGAAAACGTTGCTAAAATGTTGTATGAAATATGAAAAATAAAAATATTATTATTAGGTACATGGTATATAACAAAGTCGCCTTCCTTCTGTCCCTATGTATGCTTAAATCTTAAAAACTACGCAACTGACTTTTATGCGGCACCTTTTATCAGGTAGAGTGATTCAAGAAAAAGGTATAATAGATACATGAAAGCGGATAAAACCGAATAATGCTGGTTATATACCTATAAAAATATCTGCATTGTTATCTTAATAATTGATAAAGAATGAGTATAACATACTTGCTCCAATAAATCAATATCATCTTTAAATTCTACATTCGTTACAGCGGTTGTCGGTATTTCGAAGTCGTCTTCGAATGAAATTGGCAGATCGCTAAGAAAAAAACAACTTAGCGTATATTATGTGAGATATTAATCAAATGTATAACTATAACTATTGCCTCAAAGAAAGCTTTTATTTTCTAATGAACGTGAACTGTTGTTTCGATATTTAATTATCAAGTCTAACACCATTAGACCAATAAAATTCTAAACCTTACGAACTCTAATTCCTCCATATCTTCATTCCATTCCCAGTGTCCATTCTCATATTGAGTATTGACATTATCCTCATCTTCGTCTTCAAACATTTTAAAGGCGTATTACAAGTTATTAATAATTGTTTTATTTAAAATCTAATGTAAAAATGTATAAAAAGAAAAAGAAAAAAAATAAATTCATTTAATAAAATAAATGCTGAAAGTCATAAATGACAAGTCTGACATGGCGGGAGTAACCTATGGTCTATGCTCTATGGCTTTTGTTTTTGATTAATTACCTGTACATATATGCTTTATCCAAGAGAAAACTATTTATATTACCTATAGGCATTATGCTTCATCAGTACTAAAAATAGTATATTTAATAATATTTAAAATTCAATGATCTAAATGCTGGATCCTTTACATTATTATCGGTATCACCTTTTTTGTATCAAGCGTTATGTAATTTCATAAAAAAAAAATGAACAAGACGTATGTTAGCCACAAGTTGTAGGTTTGTAACGTATATTTCAAAAATATCCTCAAACTTGAATAATTACTTTATTGTTTTATAAAAATGAAACATAATATTTAATTAATGATGTCAGTGTTATTGAACCGTTTTTGTTGAAATTATCAAATATAAAGTGCAATTCTATTTAAAAGCCAATAAAGAACAGAAGTTGTCTTTATTTAGAAGCTTTGTGTTTTCGTAAATATATATAATAATGTAACAAATGTTATCTTTAATTATTAATCGCAAGGGTTCTTCGAAAGTGCTTGGTGGACCGTGAGCGGTGTCCGCTCATCCGTCGATGAGTTCGTAACGAGTTCATCCGTCGCCGATCTGTTGGAAACTCGGGTAAGGACGAAAACATTATATTCCCTCTTAATCTCGTTGCTCAGTTATATTTACGTACATTTTCTTTGGCTGGACAATGTGATAAATAACCAAGTTGATGTGCTGGGCCTTTGATCGTCGAAATGTTTGTTCGTTCTTAGGTAAAGGCGAGTGCGTAGGCTAATATGATTAAAATATTTTAATTTTATTTTAACCGAGTTTGTTTTTATCATATACTTATCCTTATAATAATATTTTGAAAAAGAAGACACATAAATATATAAGGTATTTAAGGGTCTTAACTGTCTTAAGTATTTACTTAGTGTCTTAAGTAGTTTGGAACAAAAATACCTAGTGAAGTTATGATAACATATTCGACACTCGATAGCGGTTAAGTGAGAATTAAATTAAATAGTAGTCCTTTTAATCATGGGCGCGGTGACCTATATATTAGAAAAAATGTAATAAACATAGAACTGGTTTGCGAAAAATGCTTTAAATGAAGGAGGATTTGCTTTCTGAATAAAATAGTCTAAATGTATTCTCACATAGGACGGCTATCGGTGGTGCTCACTGTTCACTGGGTTCGACCCCGGGGCCAGGGTCAGCCATCCGTGTACCTGCAACATAACTTCAAAACCTACAAAAGCTTTTGCTGATAAATTTTTAAACAGGTCACTTGTTTTAAGTTTAAAAATCTTTATTCTTTGTTAAATCTAGTATTTAACAGTTTCACTGAACATTAAATGCTAGAATTCAATTTTTTAACAGAATAATTGATAAAGTATTGTTAATTTTTGTGAGATATTTGCCGGTCTAATAACTTATGTATGTTTTTATGTTGGCGTTCAAAGCTTCTTTTATATGTACCTGTAGAATTTGTAGTTTCGTCGTTCCAGGACCATAACAGTAACATAGGAATTAGCGAGTAAATTTTCTAGACACGTCAGATTGCACGGTTTAATCCCGCTATAAACATTTACGAGATATACAGTCTTCTAGCGCTATTCAAGGCGAGTCTAATCAAACTTGCAAGTCCATGGATTCTGAGCAAAGGCATAATGTTTGTCATGCGGCTTACTTTTGCGAGTAAGTATAATAAGTTTTGAAATTCGATTGGTACAACTAATTCGTAGAAGAGCTGAATCCTTTGCTGAATTCAAATAATACCCACTTAAAACGTTTTATACACACTATAACATACTGTTTGATAAATGTAGAAAACCTTTGAAATGTCACTTTGTTGGATAATGAGAATATTTTATTATATATTTGAGTGAGGAAAATAAAAAATGCTGAGATTTTACGGTTTCGACGAATAATGCAGGCTGGAGAATTAAGTTCAATAAGATTTTCAAGCGGCTTTAAAATGGAAAGATGTCAATTGGAGGCGTATTTTCTCCGATTATGCTGAGATGGCGGGCCGATTGAAATCATTTCTATGTCACCGTAATGTGATTCAATATTCAGTGATATCTCTACTATGAAAACGTAAGTTACGACGGCAGACTGTAAACAGGATTTATATTGTTATTTTAGTTTTTACTATGACAATGCGAAGTCAATACGATTACTTATATTGACGTGCTCAGTGTAGCTCATACGGGTAGCTAGCACGCGTCGCTCGTAGCGCGGGTGTTACTGACATAGAGGAAATTACATCTTGCTGCTGCTATTCTTCAGAACATATCGAAGCCATCCTGACGAATACGTATGAGATTAGTGTTTCATAGCGTTTGTAAGTCTTTGTCGCATCGAAATAAAATGCGTTCAGTTAATTATTTTAAACGTAGATAGATTTTTTTTTTCATACAGGGGAAAGATGGGAATCTTTGAAATTTTATTTATACATAATTATATTTTAAACGATCTCACCATTTTCAGCTTGTTGTGAATTTATGTAATTTCACTTTAATTTTTTGGTCTAATTTGACCGGACTTGTGATTTTTGTGATGGTTCCAATGAGCGAAAGTTGTTATTTATATCTACCACGTCGACTTGGTAAACAAAATCCGAAACCTTGAATGAAAAGGAATATAGAAAATCAAGAATTAGATAGATGTTTTCTGCAACGCATAATTTCGTAATTTACTACTTAAAACATTCATTCATCGTATTGCACAATTGTATTGAAAAAAAAAAAATACTACGAAAGAACTGGCGTAATCATTACAAGAAAATACGAATGCAGGACGGTGCAATCGGCGGTCCATTGTCCCTAAATTCGATTCGAAGAAAATGGAACTAAGCAGAATGCGGCAGCGGTGCTGTCCATTACGCTTGCTTAGAAGCTAAATTTACTTTGTAACTATTAGTTTGTGTTATAAACAAATAAGTACCTTCCTACTTGCCTTGCTTCAATGTTATATAATTCATAAATAAATTTGTGTATGAAAATTACTAATAATCAATCAATTACTAATTTTCATACATAACATTTAACATGTTAGGTCGGTGAATATTGTATGTATTCTTATTTATTTGCTAGACTATGAAATAGTCTTTTCATTCTTTTAAGTTAACATTTTTCTTTCAGTAAAAAGTTTAATACGCTTTTACTGGTTAAATGCCCAAGTTTAATATATTTCGGATCACAATGAGATGAAAGGTTTCGCTGGTTAAAATTGCAAAAAATAAAGTGCATGTGGTGTTACCGTAGTAAATAATTCTGCTACGAGCTCCACCATCCGCGCTTGCAATAAAACGAACAATGCAATTTTGCTAGCACTGTATTCAACCGATGGTTCCTCACTAAAAGTTGCCAGCTTCGAATGTCCATTGCTGTTTATTACAAACAAACATATAAAACTACACGGGTTATGGACGCCACGCCACAGCTATCATGTTGACTGATAAATGGATACCAAATTAAGTTAGCATAGATATTACATATTTTCTAATCTAAATTTCTATTTTTTTTTTGAAACACGAAAAGCGTTTCATTTATTTCAGCATTACATTTTACACATTTGATAATTTTCAATAATTTAAAATCAGTTATGGAATGAATGTTATGAAATATAAAGGAGGGTTAGGTATAAGATTAAAATAAGATTTAGGGCCAGGATAAAATTATTTACGTACTCTTTAAATTTTAGTTTGAAAAAAAATTAAATAGAAAGATAAAAATGGAACAATAGAGAGACTTTATAAAATGCAACGATGGCTGATTTGTAGGAATTGCGTATAAAATTTTCAAAGGGCCTATGTGTGCGCGTGCACTGTCCGCGGTCGAGCCGATGCATAAAACATGCAAATTGGACCACTTCGCTGCAGCGCCTAAGTTCACTTGCTTTTGCACTTTTATTTCAAATGGAGGGCTATTAGTCATGTAAATATGGTTAAACGAGCGCCTCTTGGAAAAACCAATATGTATACCTATTACCTACGTTAAAAGGTTATAATGTGATTAAGATTGACATTTTAGATTTAAAGTTTTACACGGTAGTAAGTTTAAAATTTAGTGTCGTTAAAAATAAAATTGTATTTCATTCAATTTCTAATTCACCATAATACTAGTGTACTTCTAGTAAAGTTATAGAAATCTCATATGCGACAGTTTTACAGCGTGAGCTATTTTACGTGAATGAAAGCAAAATTTAAAGGCATTATTAGAAGTTTGCACAATAGAGCCTAAATGATGGCAGATCGTCGACTTCCGTGTTTGAGACTAAATTGTGAGCATTTGGTGTAATAATGAGCCTTTGTATCTTAATGAGTTAAGTAATGAGCATGCTGCATTTTACTGTCCGCTTTAATATGGGCAATCGCTTATGCTTTCCATTTACCATTTATTTATTTAACGGTTAAAGATTACTCGACCAAATTAGATAAAAAAATAGATGAGGATACATAGGATGCCTCACGTTGACATCATCAATTATCTCCATTGCCCCTCCTACCGTCACTGGGAGCTGACTTCTTGTACCGAACTGCAGACACGCCTCTCCACATCTGTTTCAAAACCTTGCATGTTCGTAATGATAAATGTACAATAAATCATGCCTTGCAAACTTATAGTGTCGCACAAAGAAATCAAATGAAACCAACATATTATCTGAATATGATGTAGACTGTAATAGTATACTCAAATAACACTGTTTACGACTACGGGACAAAGTTGAATAAAAACCCTATTTCCTTTATTTTTCTATGTATACGTGCATATATTTATTTATGAGTTCATCGCCCCCAATCTTAAAAGGTGATATGAGGAATGAGAATAATGAAACAAGAGAATGTAATACAGTGTAAAGTGAACACACCATTGAGTACAATAAACGCATGACATACTTACTGCAAATATAAATGCATCAGCAATCATTGCATTGTTTACAGCTATGCAATGATAGAGATGAACGCCGCCGGGTAGCAACGCTGAAAACGAATTGAATGTATTAACGTCCGGCCCAACGTTATACTCTGTTTATACAGCGCACTTTACGACTCAATGTGCGTGTTATTTTGTTTTATGTAGAAATTATTGTACTCCGCTAGTACTAAACCGAATGCGAGACTGCAGCGGCGAAACAGAACTACAGTTGATAACTATGAAAAAGGGTGTGAGGACGTGTGTGGAAAACGGAAGTTGAATACGCTTATAATGTTCAGCCAAGGTCTTAGTCTTAACGTTTAACTCTTAAGTAAAATTGGCACATTAAAATGCTTTGTACCAGTAATGCACAAGTTTTAATGAAATAAATGACGGTTATACAAGACGAACTAATAGATATAAATTGTCTAATAAACAAAACCCTGTCAATACAACATTATATAAAAACTTTAATCTTAGCTATACCTACATCGGCCATTTAGAACAAAGTAAAAAAAGTTTTATGTTATAAATAATTAAAAATACCACATTTTAAATATTAACTTGAAATTAATATGTTTTATGAATGTCGTAAGGTATTTTAGAAAAATAGCACCAATGAACGTAGAAGTTAGAACTGCCCAAAGTTTTTATTGAAAAACTTGAGATGTAGATGAAAATGGACGAAGACGTTAAAGGTCCTTTAAATGTTGACTTAATTTATTGAAATGTTACTTATAATGTTTGTATTAGCTACTATATTGCAGTCTTTACATTGTACAGAAAGTGATATATGTATTTAGAAAATATGTATATTGTAAATTTATATTTTGATTAATAATTCCAAAGAGTTTATAATGTATTTATTAATATCGATCCTTTTAAATCCCTTTTATAACTTAACAACCACAAACTCAATTATCACTATGATATACATGCAAACAATACTATGTTACATAGAACATGATTATCCACTTTCAGAATCAATCGTCGTTCCTTCATTTTAGGGAATCTTAACAAGCAACATTCATCTTACAATTATAATTTATAACACTTCATTATCATTTTTAAAAAGGCCATTCAAGCTCAGCTGTCTCATTATGAACGAGGGGTCGTCTTGTCATAATTAAGTTATTTAACATTAAAGTGGAGAGAAACGGAGATCGTAAATGTAATGTGCTGAGGTACGGGTCGCTCCTGGGAATGGACCAAATGAGTAATTGATAAAGGGAGCACTAATTTTACCTAATCACGGTCAGGTAGGGTTAAACCTTTTATCATTATGTACGAACACTTTCTGTACCCGACAATAAAATAGACGACATTGCATACGTGATCATTTTTTTCAGGTTTTTTTTGATTCGAAAATATCTTGTCTGCTTAATGATATTAAAACCAAGAAAAAGCAGGTAATGAAAATAGAGGAGTTAAAATTATTTATAAACAGTGATAGTTTAATCGTAATAACGACTTGTTTAGAATTCCTGTGTTATTAATGGCGCACTTTTAACTTTGACGTCACTTATTTAAACATAACATATATAACTATATACATCAATGATAAATGAACATACATCATAAAAAAATAATAATAATAGTATAAAACGCAAACTTCCTTTTGCGTGCTTACTGACATAAAACTTTTTCGTGCGTATCCTTACAGGACCATAAATTAAGTAAATTTACTTCGTTTTTATAAAGAGCATCCCCTTCATTACAATATGTTCGTAACGAACAGAGGGGTCACTGCGTAGACAAATCTCCCCCAGGTCTTCGAAACGTCACTGAATCGGCAAAATTATCAAAAGTTTTTAACTTACAACTTTTCTATAAATGTGTAAAGCGAGCGAGTATTCCTATTCGCTAAAGCTTTGGCGAGCTTTTGATTCATCCTTTCCTTGTCTAGCTCAAAGGATTCACAGTAGGCATAAGCGAAGTTTGGTAGTGTCGTTGTCTCTGGACGAGTTCAGCGTAGTAACGGCTAACGGGGCACTCAGTTTCAAAGCGAGCGAGTTTCAGTTCACGGTATCGCGATGTCGACGGCGCACGTCGATTCTCCGCTGCTCTCAATAGAGTACGTTCCCGCGATCGCGGCTCAACTCTTCAAACAAATAAATCAGTCCAAGTGAAATCAGTAAACGATCATGGAGCAATTATATCCCTATATGAGATTGTAAGACTGTGTCGGTAGTGATTAATAACGTTTAGTTCAAACGGAAACGTAATCTCAGACTCGATTTAGGCCCGTAAATAAATAGATAAACATTGTTGAAGATTTCCGGAATGAGTAGTTTGTTTATTTAACGCATACAATACGCGGTTGTATTGTATTGGAGTTGTTGTACTTGGTTTATAGTGATTAATCGAGTGAATGTGCCCGGGTGGGTAGGTACTGGGTACGTGTCGTGATGGCGGCTCAGAGACAGTGGATTGCCGGACTGGTGTGGGCCGTGCTGGGCTCCGTTTTGGCCGACTCCTGGACCACTTATCAGGAACAACCATGCTGTCGGCCTGTGTCACATCATCGTGTACGGCATCACAGAGGTAATAAATTTTTATTTCTGAATAGATTACTGAAGTGCACTTTAAATAACATACGATAATTATGTCGTCTTGCAGTTATATAGAACCCAGAGTTCATACAATTTTACCTTACGTTTAATTAGTTCATGAGGTAACAGTCGACTACAGAATTATGTTAACACATACAAAAGCACAAAACATCTTAAAACTAAAATAAATTATTGATGTGTTCCTTGCATTAAGAACCTCTTCTCAATAAATTTTTTTATAAAATATTTAATTATGGAAAGTGTCAATATGCTTTAATTGTCGACTGTATTAAACAATTAAAGACATACTTATTCATCATACAAAGATTGTTAAACTTTATACCTACCTACTTTCTAAGATCATTAATATAAAGCGTAATATAAAGTCTTGAAATATTTAAATACATATATACTGGCGAAAAATATACTACTGTGTATAATATTTATTTATATATAATAAGTGCTAGATCATTCTTAAATTACACTTTATATTTGCACCTTTTTAGCTGAAATTACAAAATTCCTGAACGCGTAAGGAATTTTAATATAAAAAAGATCAAAAGTTACTTAACAATTTATATATGTATGTACCTTATTTAATGGTGTAAGGTATCTTTAAGAATGACTTTCATATACATATAGTTATTAGTTACATAGCTACACTCAAAGTCATTTAATATTGATCGGCTAAACAATGGTATATCCAATCTGCAAAAAGAAAATACATAAAAGTCATCGTATTTTAGGGTTCTGACTTCTGAAGATTACATCTCGGAACCCTTATTGTTACATCAAGTTCGTCTGTCGATCCGTTCTCAGTACAAACGGCTAAAGCCAAAACAATTAAATTCTGCTTGGCTGTGTCCTTCCCCTGGTTCAAAAATTAGAAAAAAAACAGGAACGTATTTATTTATTTTGCTTGACTTTAAAATTGGACAGCGTAGAAAACTAATACAACAAAAATAACCAAATATAAAATTCACGAAATTTATTCAAACACAAGGAAAATACTGAAAGAACAAAAGTAACGAAATTTATAGTTTGTTCTTGAGAACCATTTCCTATGTGTGGCCCGACATGCACTTGGCCAATTATTTTACTCTGTACGAGAATATTTAATAGAATAAAAATCTAGTAATAGATATATAAGTTCATTTGCAACATTCTCACGAAAAGATTTTTTTGCTCTATTGTAAAATCATTAATAGTTT
>JADANM010005989.1:4964094-4976908 GCA_026213755.1 Eurema hecabe | reverse complement strand
TCACATTTCTTACATCAAGATACAAAAAATGTAAATTAATAATACGGATTATATTCAAATTAAAGATGATGTTCGTGGATGAAACTTGGATGAATTCTGTAAGCTTTTTCATACGTGACTGTCAGTCACCTGCCTTTCGAGTGACGTATCAAATCCGCTTGCTATCTAAATTATTCACTCAGCTTCACTCTTCGTCATTTTGAAAATATCACCAAAATATATTGAGACTTCCACTTTTCTTTAAGACTCTAATTTTTATAATTTAGTGATATAACAATAGAATCATTATTATAATAAATAACTTCGATATGTAGTGCATAATACAGATTTGCCGATAAAAACTCTTTTATTTAATAATAAATTTTGTAATGTTAAAAGATTTTTGAAAACAAAAAATTGTTTACAATGTACCCTACTAGATCGGTGACTTGTTTGTTCATGTTTGCTGTGGCAGTGATCGTATTCGTGAGGGACAGCCATCGTAAATCTGCTGAGAGCGAATGGGTTACGCCGACGTCCCCATAAATTGTCCATCCATACCATATACCAAACCTAACCAAAAGGAGACCGCTCCTGACTTCTAAACAACACTCCAACTTTATTGTCATAAGATTTATTAGCGTTCATTCTGATTGAATAAATACGTAATAAACTGTTTATTATGATTAAGGTTAGTTTGGCTGGTTAGAACTAAGAAGCAATACGTACATTTAGTATCAAAGAAAAATTCAATACTAACTACAAAATTAATAATTTCAATTATAGTGAAGAAATATTTCAGAACTATTTCGTGACATTGACTTAATTTTGTTATGTATGTGTTTGTAAAAAGGATTTATAGTAAGATGTCGCGTCGAGAAGGCCATTTGCGTTGAATGCTGCTAATTGAAACGCATTGAAAAATTATGTCCATTCTTCAATTATATACGAGGCTAGACCAAGACTGATTCAAACCGAGTAGTGAAGAGAAAAATTTTCCTTTCACATAAAATAAATAATTAATGCTAAGAGTCACATAGTTTTGGTTACAAACTTTGGAAGATAAATTTCTTAGATCCAATAAAAGCGAGCTAAATTCGTCCCGTTAAAAGCCGCCGGGATAAAATCAAGAAGTGTAAAAGTAAACGTTGATGCGGAAAAGGTAAATGGCAAGATGCGATCCCTTGTGAATCTCAAACAGTTCGAAATTATTTCCGTCAGGCGAAATCAATCACAGCTTGGTGTGTTGCTCATTTAAATGCAAAAGTTAGCCTATTTTTTGTGGCCTTAAGTTTTATTGAAATAAGTAATCATTGTTTAAAGTATTTTTATAATTCATTACAATAAGCTATCATCTATCTACCTGGCGTAATGTAACATATAATCCTCGTAACATAAGAAATATTTCTTATTTCTATTTTTTTGTATGTAAATAATAAAGTAGATTACGATAGCTAACTAATGATAATGTCAACAGACAATTTTGTGCAAGAATTTAATAAAAATTGTATATTTAATGAATGTACTTCTATTTTAATGCATCACAATGGTTTAATCAGCAGAATACTGCACATGTGTGTTGCATCATCTACGCAACAGCAACGCTAAAAGGAATGATCTCCTAAACAGTCCTGTTCTAATTCAGTCCATTGTCAGTATACGTGTCTAATATTATTTATGAAAGGCGGACAAATATTTATCACTCCGTTTAATCTTCCATTTTAATAAATTTCGTACTAATAAGAGTAAAACGTGCAATTTCAGAGGCAGACACATTATGAATATTTGGCTTACAAGCTGACACTATGCGGCGAAATATATTTAACATTTGCTTTCAGGATTTTCCAACGATACGCGGAACGGTTGTTGTTTATTTATTTAGAGGGATTAAACATGCAAAGCTCGAATAGTGGAATATACATGGCCTCCGCTGCTTCTGCTTAAACTTTGCTAAACGTCCAGTGCCAGTGAAAACCTTCTAAACTTTGACTGCATTTTCTGTGTTGAAATAATATTGGTTTTAAACACTACTTCCACTTTACCGAATAGTGAACAAGAGAGTTTAAAATGTTTTTTTTGCATTTTAAATCGAATTTTGGAAACTCTAAAAAGTAAATCAGACAACATTCGGATATGAATATTAAAAGTGGTCGTTGTTGGTTGGTGTATCTCAAATCTTTGATAATTTCATTAAAATTTAAAGAATAACTATTGTTAAAACTTCCAACATTCCGCGCGAGTGAAATGCCGAACTGTCTTGATGGAACGGCCCATAAATTTACCTTTGCGTCTTGTTCAACACGTTTATTATAGCACCGAACACTTTTGTAAAAGTGACCGCAATAAATAACTGTCACAAAACGTACACATGTACAACTAACTATTGATTTTACTTCTTAGAAGTTTTACTGGACCAATATACTTTATTACTATGAAGAAAGCATTGGACTTATCAATAAAACTAATGGCCTATCAAACTAATGATGGATGTTGTAAAAGATCTGACTTAAAGTTGGTATTAAAATTAATTGATGGATTAAGCTAGTCAAAAGCAATATATGTATTTACATTAGATGCATTAAGTTCCACTGCAACAGAAATAAAAGTAAAGAATCGTAAAATGATAAAAGACTGTTCAGACTATGCATTCAAAATAAAGTTATAAAAGCTTTTTGTTGTTTTTCCCAAATGAATTGCGTTTATCGCTGGACGTCAGATCCTTAGTGATAAATATATCGGGTTACAATGAATAATAAATTATTATCTACGTTTAGTCGGATCATAAGTAAGCTTATTCATTGATATAATACACAGAATGAGTTGCTTTATCATTCCATTGACATGATAAAGATCAACAAAGAACTATATTTCATACAGGACTCCCTTTCAAAACTTAATTTTAGTGAAAAGTATATTGCAACATTATGAATAGTGCTTATGCAGAATTGGGTATTATAACTGAAACGTTTTAAACGTTAACCTATAAACTCGTCATATAATTCTCGATGTAATTAATTTCGAATACGTTTTTTGCTCTTGTTTTGATTGCGAATTCCCTTAAAGTCCTTTGTTTCATTTGGCATCTATTTACGGCGTATTCAATTTAAATACTGCTTCTTTCCCGTTTTATCGCTTTATAAATTGTTCCACTTGGACCTCGACTCAGTTTCATTTAAATTTGTCAGTTGTGTTCTTATTGCTTCTGTTAATAATTAGTTAAATAAAAGACTGAGATTTTTTATCTGATTTACTAATTGGATAACTTCAAATAACTCAATGATTTGTTTCACTTTTCAATCATTTTGTCAATTGGAAGTCTTTTAAAGACAAAATATAGCATTGACTGATATAGCCACAATAAATTTTTTTTATTGTTTTATAGAATTAATGTTTTCATAATTAATACGGTATTAATTCAATGGCTTTGTTAATTAAATTGACCCGAATTTAATGTATAAGATTCGATTGATAAAAGATCGTTAATACGTAGCCAATTAATGAAATACTTATATTGTTTAATTAGAGTGCGGATTAATTAAAAACTTTATGTGCTTAACGAGCAATAGTGTAATTAAAAGTTCAAAGAAAGCGCGTTGGAGTGTGGCGGCAATGGGACTGTTTGTGCCAACCGGATACAAGACGTGCCCAGACTTCAATGTGATTTCTTCAATGATATTCTATGCAAATTTCTTATAATATAAGATTTGCTCGTATACATAATACGTTATGAGTTGCTTAATTAAAATCATTTAAGTTAATCGTTTGACCAATTTAAAGATAGCGGGAATTTTATTGGCGATATTCTTTTGTTTTTTACATTATTTATGAAACGAAGAACTATCTTTCATTGTTTAAGAGAATATATTTCACATAGTATAATAGTGAATTTAAGATAAAAATTTACGGCTAATTAAAAAGCAAAATAGCGCGGGCGTGTATTTCAAGTTAGCCTCGAGCTCCCCTTTTTCAATTCACTGTTGACAAATGCAGTTCGTCGTTTAAAGGTCTTTGAGAATTTGTTACGACCGACCCCTAATTTAAATTGAAATAAATATTGTTGAACTTATTCTGTAAAGCTTAGCATTCAAATATTCTCCGTCTCTTAGTTGGTATTTTATTTTATCTCTTCACGATTAAATAATATTATACTGTTCTACAGTTTTTAGAAACCATTTGTCTATTTCAAAATCTTACTTATATGTGATACTAAATGTTTCCTTTAATTATAAATTTGTAACTTTTTATTTAATACGTAATTTAATAAAAAACCAGGATTCAAAGCGTAATTTCATTAAAAAATATCTTATCACGTGCTATTTTAATTCTCTTTTGTGACCGTTGTAAAACAAATGACTACACGAACAAAACTGGTCAGAAAAGTTATGGCATTTTAATTAAAATTACATCGTGTTTTAAACAGACGGACAGGCATCCATCATACACGTTACATGCACGTCCATTGAAGGTAACTTTTAAACAATTCATATACAGTCAGTCACATGGGTAATATACCATATTAAAATCTGACTACGGTGAAGCCAAAAGGAATTGTAATGATTGTGGCAGATTGTGTTTGTTCCACTCTAGCTCCGAACTGAACTGATTTTAATTACTGATGTTTTAATGAATTGTAGGTACAATTTTTACGCAAATTTGAAAAAAAATGTTTTTCTTCTTAATTATTGCCTATAATTTAATAAACTTTTGATAAAATAGAAGGTATTCAATCAAGAAGAACTATTTTAAATTTTTGTCTAGTTGTTTTCAGCGATAAATTTCCCTCGTCCGTTTGAGTATTAGCGAAGTTGAAATAAATAGTGTTCCGGGACTCCCCAATACTTAACTAAATAAATATGTGTTGCTGATTCGAGTCGAAATTTGCAAGTCTGCCAAGAATATTCGTACCAAATCGTTTTCCTATAATTGGAGTACATGTGAATTTTGTATTCAGTGGCGCATCTACGGTGGATGGAATTTCGCCATTCCGCGGGCATCCCCCGGTCTCCCATCATGCGTGCTTATTGAAGTAATTTATGTTATTTTGCGTGGCAACAGCATATAACTTATATGCATACTACTGAACAGTGAACCGAATCAGCTTTGGAATATTTAATTATTGATACCAACCTAATGTTTAATTAAATTCCAACAAATCCTATTGAATGTCATTATTGTTTTTTAGCATTAATAATTAACATAACATTAATATTAGTTTAAGAATAATAAACTAATATTAATGTGCTAAATAACAAAAAAAAAACTGTAGGTAACTACTGTAAATTAATAGTTAAAAACCTTAGTTACCTTAGCTATGTGCACATATAAAATTATTTATGTTTCTTTATATCAATAATAAAATGTACATGTAAAAATGCCTTAGTTTGTAGGCGGTACGCAAAGGCAATCATCTATATCTATATATATAAAAGAAAGTCGTGTTAGTTACTTCACTTATAACTCGATAACGGCTCAACTGATTTGGCTGAAAATTGGTGGGGATATAGTTTAGAACCAGGAGAAGGACATAGGATACTGGATTTTTATCCAGTTTCCAGGGGAATATTTTTTTTATGAAAGCAAACGCGGACGGAGTCGCAGGCAACAGCTAGTTAATTATGAAATGTAATTCTTCGACCGCCTAAGTTTAAATATGCTACGTTTAAATATCCTTAAATTACTGTCACATCTGCAAGTTTTAAAAATGATTTTAAATATATTTTATATGTATTATATTTTACTTCTAATTGCATAATAATTATTGTATGTAGATGTCAAAGGCGTCGTATTAGGAGACATGAGAAAAAGGTAGGAGGTTGATCTGGCTCGCATCACAAACAGCTTAGCCTATGTAATGTGATTTAATTTAATACATATTAAATTTTGTAAACAACATGACACTTATGACTTAACTGATTTTGTTTTATATATAGTATTTATATTGTTGGTGGTCAGACTGTTTCACACACACACGAACCTACACATACACACACACACACATAGAAGCTGCACAGGGTGTAAATAGATAATGTGTTCAGCCGCTAGCCGCGAACTGCCAGTAATAACACAATTATTCTCATCAAATCTGGTTGCCAACGGTTCAGTGAAAATTAATACGATACGTGTAATAAATATACCATTTGCAGTGTAATACCAATTACAGTAATTGCTAAAGCATCTAATATACACTAAACACTTTCTGAGTCCGCTTTTCGAATTTAGTCAGTTCTAAAATAAATATGTCCTTCACTGAATATCGAAATACGTGACTCGAAAGTTTGTTTCAATACATTACAGCTCAGCCTGAACAGATTTAACGTTAGAAATAACAAAATGTTTAGTTTCTAGGAGCGGGACGGTTATTTTTGCAAAAAGTGTTCCTACGTAGAATTTAACCTTTTGTGTTCGGGATGTTTATTGCATTATATTTCACTACGAAAGAAAAGCTGGCTGAAATGTCTCGTATGTAAACATGTTCATTACGGTTTGGTTGTGTGTTTAGTGCAGGTAATGTGGGTAGAGTTGTTTTTCGTGAGTCAGTGACACGTTGGGGACTGGGGTATCAGCGATATGGTTGGCTTGGCCCGCATGTACCTACTATTTGTTTTATCATGACTGGGTCTTTATTTTAGTATAGTGAGCGTTTAAAAATGCATATTCATGACTCGATAAGACCTAGTACTTTAAACAACTTAGATGCCATCTTTCTTTAGTCAGAATTATATCACATATTTAGTGTTGTGTTCATCACGTTCATCACGGCCCATTTTTCTCGCTCTCCTACATTTTATCTTTTTCCTTTTATTCACAAATCCTTATTCTATCCCTTTTTAAACGTTGGCAACGCATTCGTGACTCGGTACTTTACGACTGTTCATGGGTAAAGGAGGTCGCTCACCACTAGGTGAATCCCCTGTTCAGTTGGTATTATAGTGAAAAAAAAACTCCGAGACGATGCTACAACTATATCAATATTTGTATGAGAATTTAAGTACATACTTCGTGCTTGATGGGTAATAAAGAGTTAAGTGACGTACCGTACAAGTTATGACGACTGAATTTAAAACATTTTTTAATTTTTATCAGCTTTTATTTTGAGTGTTCTTCAGTACCACGGCGGCTTTAAAAAGCAAATATCATTTAAATAGTTTTGTTCTGATGTATTGACATGTCTGTTGCAATGACGCGAACAAATTGTGATAAAAGGAGTTATATTAAATACCGCTGTAACTTGGAGATCTTAATGAATAGGAATAATCAAATAGGTAAAATTAAATATAGGTTTGTATAATTGCATTAAATGCATTTTGTCTATTTATATTTTAAACCTTAGAAAATATTGTATAACAATATTAAGAACACTCAAAACTAATATTTTTGCTTTAATACTTTTTCCTGTTTTACAGATATTTTTAACTATAAGTAGTTCACTTTGTTAAAGTATTTAGACTTACATTAAGTTAGACGAATTTACAATCTTAATTTAACTGATACTAAATTTATAATACATGTTAAGTATTGACTTAACAAAAACGAAACATTAAAAATATTTAAATAAATTTTAATATTTCTAAAAGTGCAACTAGAAATGTGTCAGTATATAAAATATAATACTCCTTTATCTCAGATATAAAAGAAATACGTTAGTGCATTCATGAGGTAATTACAGAAGAAAGCAGGGCCGCTTATGTGTGATACTCAAACTGAAAGCTCATTTCACGGCATCCGCACTCACATTTTACAGCGTCCAAAATATTCTTACTGGCAAGTAGTAACTTTAGCGTCTCGTTGAGCATAAATACTCTTTATAGCTGGGTGCTAGAGCACAATTTACCTGAGCTTATACGCTTTGCAAAAGATACTTTGCGTAAACTAGTTTCGCTATTATGTATGCACGTGAGCAAGAACAAAGAATGACTCGTTATTTACATTATAAAAGTTATATGACTATGTCTCTACGGCGAAAATTACGTGTTAAAAAGACATTCTTTTGCTGCTGAGCGTATTTATTCGTTATAAAACGTTTGAAAATGTTTAAATCTGTTATAAAACCTTTCTTATATCGATAAATAATTTGACTCATTATTCAATCTTCATCAATCAATTAAGTATTAGTATAATATTTTAAATAAATATGGAAGATACAATTCAGTTACAACTAAATATTAAAAACACTATAGAAACGATTAGTACCAACCAATAGTTACATTTAAACTAATGCCTTAATTAAGGTAAAAGGGTTTAACTGTAAAATCTTAGGATCATGATACGTGCCAACGAGAGCGATGGACAAGGCTGACATTACAATTTCGGATTCTCAGTGCACGGTGCAGGTCCACTTTGCTTTACTGACCTACATCCGCTTTGGCACCGTTCACAATCGCCGCTTCAACTTAATTGTCCCGACACTTCGGCCTCCTAACGACTATGCCGCAATCGGCCGATTTAAGAGGAACCTCTGAAAGTTGTCACAGTGACAGCATTCAAGCACCATTTGCTCGAATATCCATAACAAGTGAATGAATACAGAATAGCCGCCGCTGCACTACATTAGTCAGAAACTTTTTTAAAACGGTGATAGGTGAGACTCGCTTGAAAATATACGATACGTTGTCTGGGTACCTTGTTACGGTCATATATAATGAAAGAGGGGGATTACAATTTGCCTTTGTGACGGCGTCGTCCAATTACATTAATCTGGCGTGTTCGTGGCGTAGCGCCGCCACAGCAACTTGATTAAAAATTCTATTAGACGGGAGGCGCAGGATCCTTCTTAATAGATAAAGTGCATTTCTATCATTATCCACTACGTTACCATTTAAGGCATTCCTTATGGACATTTAAAAGAAACTTATAGATTATTATGGAATTGACATCCTAAGTGATTCTATAAAAACATATTGTACATATATAATAGTTTCAATCCTAACACAATTATAATTTAAAACCAGCAGTAAAATATACCAAAACAAATTTGCTGACCAAGCTGGATTTTATAACAACAAAACCGACTTAAACTACGTGTAGAACATTCATTATACTTTAAAAATAAAAGTGCAGGACAAAAGCGTCGCTAAAAAGGCGCGCAAATGTCTGTGGTTACAATAAATCAATGTGGAAATGCTCGGAGTGCAAAAAGAAAGTAACCTCAGAGTGTTTCCGTACCACATATTATCTGTGTAGAGTGTAGACTGTAGCCAGTACGGGGCAGATTTACGCGAAGACGGTCAGGATATCTTTGCCACCGCATCTCGTGTTCACGTGCAAAAAAGAGTAAACATAACCTAACTCACCGAAACAAAATTTATTCTTATCAGAGCTTGCAATGTATTTTCATTCTAAACCACGTTCGCTTTACGAAAATCTATTGCCTCGAACGCATTCTTCTTAAAGGAATTTAATTACTTTTGCTTCTCTACTTTAAAAACCGTCCTTAAGTTGTTAGTACACAAAATCTTAATTGATTCTACCTGTTTACTGAAATTTGAAATTTTGAAAACACTAAAATATAAAAGCTATAAAAACTTTTTTTCCGAATAGTATCTTCTTATTGTAATCGTGTCGATCATGAATAATAAATATATAGTAAGCATCTTTATAGTATTGCTACATCGTGATTCATATTATTTCCTATTAATATATCTCTCAACGTTATTCCCGGATAATTCTATTCAATCTCTATTCAAATGTTTGCCCATTGCTCTTTTAAGTATACAGTGGGACTCTACTGTGTAAGTTGCCGACTCTGTGTGCTCCGCAAATACGGTCACAATATTTTAACTTTCTCTCTAAGATCAAAGACAAACGAACGACTCGGTCATAGTTTTAGCTTTTAAGCTTTTTCAATTTTCGTTTTATCATCATCTCCGCGCGTATTTTTTACCTTACACTGGCTTAACACACTGGTTTGTTTTAATCCTAAAAAACTTGGATTTCGAAAAGTTACTTTAAAGATTCTAGAACAAATACACAAAATACTCTGCACTCTAATACTAAAAACTACTTCAAAAACGTAGTCATATTTAAAATACAATTCATGCAATCACAGTTTCTGCACGCAGCGATAACTTTAAATAACAGTAGCTTCGTAAAGGAAATAGCAAAATAAAATAGCAGACTAAGAATACACAATACAGTATAAACTGGGACATTTTAATTGCAGGGCTTGTAATACCAATTGTGGCGAGGCATAGCGACTGGATGCGAGTTGCAAAACAAATAAGATAGTTTTAAAACAGCTGCAGCATGTGCAAGTATAATGTTGACTAACATTTGTAGTCTTTTTGGTACCGAGTGTTCGGAGCTGGCAACTGGCAAGTGCACAGGACAGTTTACTGCTATTGTACACTATACAACGATTTGCGAAGATTCAAAACAATCAGGAATTTCGTTGTGACATTTCCGTTTATTAATCTATCGTGGAATAAGCTATGAGCATGGTGTGAATGGTTATTGTCCTTTATCGATATCATTCTCGGGATTGTAATAAAACTGTGTTCAGCACAGTGCACGACCACGAAGGTTTCCGAATGAATACCACGACCGATGATACGGACAACAGTCTTTTTCTTTGTTTGACTCTCATAAGATTTAAGCCGCTTCGAAATTTATATGTACGAAGACCTCGCATTTCAATTACATCTTCATGAACGTCGAGAACCTAGAATTAACTGGATGAATCGAGACACTAGTTATGCGAGCTTTTTATAGACCGATAAATTATGTTGTTAGCTCAGTTATTGTTCCAAATCATTTCTAAATAACAGTTAGTCGGTTGCTTTTGTTTTTTTTTTATATAAAATGCCAGCCAGTTTTTAGTTTGGTGAAGTTTTGAAAAACAATGGAACGATGTGGAAATAATTTAAAACGAGCGGTGAGCATAGCAGTTCCGTGCAAACAGTCGGCTTCGACAGTTTACTTGTTGCGGTATTTAGCGTCCGATGTTATCTACATAATGCGGTCGTCAGTGCCAGCGTCGCGATACTCCACCTCATTACTATGGATTTACATTTTAACCATCGCCATAATACCGCTTGTTTGCTGAAAATTAATTTACTACGCAATTTGCTTTTATTGAATTTATGGAAATAAATATTATCACTTTGATGTGATTATTATTGATATTTGTGAGTAGTTACGGCTTTGTGTGATATTTCAGACTTCAAATATATTATTATATTTTATTATACCTACTTTTATTTTTACATGTTTTCTGCGGTTATACCCTTTATTACTTTCCCATTTTTCAATATTGTAGTAGATAGGAGATAATATAGATATAGTGTATATTCAATGCCGGGGGGTTTTGTACATATAAATAGCCTTAAACAATTTACTTCAACGAGACATTATTAGCACGCCAATCGCCTTTTTATCCCGTTTTATAAGACACAAATAAGAATCGAAATATTAATAAACTCGATAAAACATAAAGCCCAAAATAGGGCAATTGTGACTATATCATGTAAATATTCTTATAAGTGTATTGGTCCTGTTTTGAAATGGGTATTCGAAGTTTTTGATAACAATTATTGAATTATTCACCTATTACACAAATTTCAAATTACATAAAATTACATAAATGGGAGACGTAACACCCTGTGGTAATGAGGTGTAATTTAAATAATGGTCCCGAGTGGTGTAGTCAAAGCGGTAGTGTTGATAACGAAACTTTTAAAAGAATATTGGTTTGCTGAAGTTTTAATATGTTCAAGTGGTGGTAGGTGGCCGTCACGAGATATCGCGTGCGCGCTCCTGCCAATAATCACTGGCTATTGCAACCTCGTAATTAGATAGCCACTGAAATTGCAACCAGACTTACTATTTCATGTGTATATATCATTTAAAATTGATTGCTTAATATTTGTGCGTTGTCGTGAATTGTATGTGAATGTTTTAATGATAGTGGAAGCAATTAATTTAACGCAATATACTGTCCCATAGCTAGTTTTAACAAACATTTCACAACTTCCACAGTTTTAATTACCTATTATTATTATTTTGTTGCAGATCACATCAGAGAGTTCGCGTGCGGCAATCTTTTTTATCGAACTTTATATATAAATGAAGAGAGGAACATATTATACGTCGGTGCTATGTAAGTTTTACAAATGAGAACTCTTTGGCAAAGCCACTAATTGCGATTTTAAACCAAATATTTTTATTTGCAGGGACAGAATATTTAAGCTAAATATGACAGATATAAGCCAGTCGCATTGTGAGGTTAGTATTAAGTATACTCTTAATGACTTGAGTAAAAAAGTTTATCTCAAAGGAAACTAATCTGGATTGAGAAAAACACACGCTTATGATATATCTAAGTTTAAGAGGGCTCTCCAGGACAGGATTTATGCTCGCCCATTTATACTTGAATGTTACCAGCGGATTTACAAGGGAAATTTTGTTTGAAACTTTGAGTCGGCTTCCCAACAGATATAAACAAAATTTTTATGAAATATTTCACATCAAATATACCGGGTTCATATACTCTCATAATGTATCGGTGAACTTTTTTCAAGGTTTATGTATTATTTGATAAAGTTTTCTGACGTGTTATTCGTTTTCAGCGAGATGCGTTATTACTAGAAGCGAGTAATGTAGCGCGGTGTGTGAGTAAAGGTAAATCGGAGCCATTCGAATGCAGAAACCACATTCGAGTGTTGCAGCCTTTGGGCGACGGCAAGCGACTGTACGTGTGCGGCACAAACGCTCACAGCCCTAAAGACTGGGTGGTCTACGTAAGTACCTTACTTCTAATATTACTGCAACTTTTGTAAGTGCACGTATAGAATATCGAGGTTGCGGCTAGTTTATTTGTGGTTTAGAGCCGCTTGCTCAA
>JADANM010005989.1:4951141-4963994 GCA_026213755.1 Eurema hecabe | reverse complement strand
TTGAGCAAGCGGCTCTAAACCACAAATAAACTAGCCGCAACCTCGATATTCTATACGTGCACTTACAAAAGTTGCAGTAATATTAGAAGTAAGGTACTTACGTAGACCACCCAGTCTTTAGGGCTGTGCGCGTTTGTGCCGCACACGTACAGTCGCTTGCCGTCGCCCAAAGGCTGCAACACTCGAATGTGGTTTCTGCATTCGAATGGCTCCGATTTACCTTTACTCACACACCGCGCTACATTACTCGCTTCTAGTAATAACGCATCGCGCTGAAAACGAATAACACGTCAGAAAACTTTATCAAATAATACATAAACCTTGAAAAAAGTTCACCGATACATTATGAGAGTATATGAACCCGGTATATTTGATGTGAAATATTTCATAAAAATTTTGTTTATATCTGTTGGGAAGCCGACTCAAAGTTGCAAACAAAATTTCCCTTGTAAATCCGCTGGTAACATTCGAGTATAAATGGGCGAGCATAAATCCTGTCCTGGAGAGCCCTCTTAAACTTAGATATATCATAAGCGTGTGTTTTTCTCAATCCAGATTAGTTTACTTTGAGATAAACTTTTTTACTCAAGTCATTAAGAGTATACTTAATACTAACCTCACAATGCGACTGGCTTATATCTGTCATATTTAGCTTAAATATTCTGTCCCTGCAAATAAAAATATTTGGTTTAAAATCTCAATTAGTGGCTTTGCCAAAGAGTTCTCATTTGTAAAACTTACATAGCACCGACGTATAATATGTTCCTCTCTTCATTTATATATAAAGTACGATAAAAAAGATTGCCGCACGCGAACTCTCTGATGTGATCTGCAACAAAATAATAATAATAGGTAATGAAAACTGTGGAAGTTGTGAAATGTTTGTTAAAACTAGCTATGCGACAGTATATTGCGTTAAATTATTTGCTTCCACTATCATTAAAACATTCACATACAATTCACGACAACGCACAAATATTAAGCAATCAATTTTAAATGATATATACACATGAAATAGTAAGTCTGGTTGCAATTTCAATGGCTATCTAATTACGAGGTTGCAATAGCCAGTGATTATTGGCAGGAGCGCGCACGCGATATCTCGTGACGGCCACCTACCACCACTTGAACATATTAAAACTTCAGCAAACCAATATTCTTTTAAAAGTTTCGTTATCAACACTACCGTTTTGACTACACCACTCGGGACCATTATTTAAATTACACCTCATTACCACAAGGTGTGACGTCTCCCATTTATGAAACATTTTATGTAATTTGAAATTTGTGTAATAGGTGAATAATTCTCGACAAAGTAGTTTCATAGTATTAAGTATAATTTATAATTAATAAGTGTAATCAAAAACTTCGAATACCCATTTCAAAACAGGACCAATACACTTATAAGGATATTTACATGATATAGTCACAATTGCCCTATTTTGGGCTTTATGTTTTATCGAGTTTATTAATATTTCGATTCTTATTTGTGTCTTATAAAACGGGATAAAAAGGCGATTGGCGTGCTAATAATGTCTCGTTCAAGTAAATTGTTTAAGGCTATTTATTTGTACAAAACCCCCCGGCATTGAATATACATTATATCTATATTATCTCCTATCTACTACAATATTGAAAAATGGGAAAGTAATAAAGGGAAAGTAAAGTAATAACCGCAGAAAACATGTAAAAATAAAAGTAGGTATAATAAAATATAATTATTTTAAAGTCTGAAATATCACATAAAGCCGTAACTACTCACAAATATCAATAATAATCACATCAAAGGGGTAATATTTATTTCCATAAATTCAATAAAAGCAAATTGCGTAGTAAATTAATTTTCAGCAAACAAGCGGTATTATGGCGATGGTTAAAATGTAAATCCATAGTAATGAGGTGGAGTATCGCGACGCTGGCACTGACGACCGCATTATGTAGATAACATCGGACGCTAAATACCGCAACAAGTAAACTGTCGAAGCCGACTGTTTGCACGGAACTGCCATGCTCACCGCTCGTTTCAAATTATTTCCACATCGTTCCATTGTTTTTCAAAACTTCATCAAACTAAAAACTGACTGGCATTTTATAAAAAATAAATAAAATAAAAGCAACCGACTATAAATGTTGTTTAGAAATGATTTGGAACAATAACTGAGCTAACAACATAATTTATCGGTCTATAAAAAGCTCGCATAACTAGTGTCTCGATTCATCCAGTTAATTCTAGGTTCTCGACGTTCATGAAGATGTAATTGAAATGCGAGGTCTTCGTACGTATAAATTTCGAAGCGGCTTAAAGCTTATGAGAGTCAAACAAAGCAAAAAGACTGTTGTCCGTATCATCGGTCGTGGTATTCATTCGGAAACCTTCGTGGTCGTGCACTGTGCTGAACACAGTTTTATTACAATCCCGAGAATGATATCGATAAAGGACAATAACCATTCACACCATGCTCATAGCTTATTCCACGATAGTATTAATAAACGGAAATGTCACAACGAAATTCCTGATTGTTTTGAATCTTCGCAAATCGTTGTATAGTGTACAATAGCAGTAAACTGTCCTGTGCACTTGCCAGTTGCCAGCTCCGAACACTCGGTACCAAAAAGACTACAAATGTTAGTCAACATTATACTTGCACATGCTGCAGCTGTTTTAAAACTATCTTATTTGTTTTGCAACTCGCATCCAGTCGCTATGCCTCGCCACAATTGGTATTACAAGCCCTGCAATTAAAATGTCCCAGTTTATACTGTATTGTGTATTCTTAGTCTGCTATTTTATTTTGCTATTTCCTTTACGAAGCTACTGTTATTTAAGGTTATCGCTGCGTGCAGAAACTGTGATTGCATGAATTGTATTTTAAATATGACTACGTTTTTGAAGTAGTTTTTAGTATTAGAGTGCAGAATATTTTGTGTATTTGTTCTAGAATCTTTGTAGTAACTTTTCGAAATCCAAGTTTTTTAGGAGAAAAACAAAACTGTCATGCCAGTGTAAGGTAAAATACACTAAAAGGTAAAAGGTAAGAAGGTATACGGAGATGATGATAAAACGACAATTGAAAAAGCTTAAAAGCTAAAACTATGGCCGAGTCGTTCGTTTGTCTTTGATCTTAGAGAGAAAGTTAAAATATTGTGACCGTATTTGCGGAGCACACAGAGTCGGCAACTTATACAGTAGAGTCCCACTGTATACTTAAAAGAGCAATGGGCAAACATTTGAATAGAGATTGAATAGAATTATCTGGGAATAACGTTGAGAGATATATTAATAAGAAATAATATGAATCACGATATAGCAATACTATAAAGATATTTACCATTTATTTATTCGTGATCGACACGATTACAATAAGAAGATATTCGAAGAAAAAGTTTTTATAGCTTTTATATTTTATTGTTTTCAAAATTGCAAATTTCAGTACACAGGTAGAATCAATTAAACTTTTGTGTACTAACAACTTAAGGACGGTTTTTAAAGTAGAGAAGCAAAAGTAATTAAATTCCCTTAAGAAGAATGCGTTCAAGGCAATAGATTTTCGTAAAGCGAACCTGGTTTAGAATGAAAATACATTGCAAGCTCTGATAAGAATAAATTTTGTTTCGGTGAGTTAGGTTATGTTTGCTCTTTTTTGCACGTGAACACGAGATGCGGAGGCAAAGATATCCTGACCGTCTTCGCGTAAATCTGCCCAGTACTGGCTACAGTCTACACTCTACACAGATAATATGTGGTACGGAAACACTCTGAGGTTACTTTCTTTTTGCACTCCCAGCATTTCCACATTGATTTATTGTAACCACAGACATTTGCGCGCCTTTTTAGCGACGCTTTTGTCCTGCACTTTTATTTTTAAAGTATAATGAATGTTCTACACGTAGTTTAAGTCGGTTTTGTTGTTATAAAATCCAACTTGGTCAGCAAATTTGTTTTGGTAGATTTTACTGCTGGTTTTAAATTATGATTGTGTAAGGATTGAAACTAGTAGTTGTAAGTAGGATTTGAAACTATTATATATGTACAATATGTTTTTATAGAATCACTTAGGATGTCAATTCCATAATAATCTATAAGTTTCTTTTAAATGTCCATAAGGAATGCCTTAAATGGTAACGTAGTAGATAATGATAGAAATGCACTTTATCTATTAAGAAGGATCCTGCGCCTCCCGTCTAATAGAATTTTTAATCAAGTTGCTGTGGCGGCGCTACGCCACGAACACGCCAGATTAATGTAATTGGACGACGCCGTCACAAAGGCAAATTGTAATCCCCCTCTTTCATTATATATGACCGTAACAAGGTACCCAGAACGTATCGTATATTTTCATTCGCATTCACATTTACGTAAAGCGAGTCTCACCTATCACCGTTTTAAAAAAGTTTCTGACTAATGTAGTGCAGCGGCGGCTATTCTGTATTCATTCACTTGTTATGGATATTCGAGCAAATGGTGCTTGAATGCTGTCACTGTGACAACTTTCAGAGGTTCCTCTTAAATCGGCCGATTGCGGCATAGTCGTTAGGAGGCCGAAGTGTCGGGACAATTAAGTTGAAGCGGCGATTGTGAACGGTGCCAAAGCGGATGTAGGTCAGTAAAGCAAAGTGGACCTGCACCGTGCACTGAGAATCCGAAATTGTAATGTCAGCCTTGTCCATCGCTCTCGTTGGCACGTATCATTATCCTAAGATTTTACAGTCAAACCCTTTTAGCTTAATTAAGGCATTAGTTTAAATGTAACTATTGGTTGGTACTAATCGTTTCTATAGTGTTTTTAATATTTAGTTGTAACTGAATTGTATCTTCCATATTTATTTAAAATATTATACTAATACTTAATTGATTGATGAAGATTGAATAATGAGTCAAATTATTTATCGATATAAGAAAGGTTTTATAACAGATTTAAACATTTTCAAACGTTTTATAACGAATAAATACGCTCAGCAGCAAAAGAATGTCTTTTTAACACGTAATTTTCGCCGTAGAGACATAGTCATATAACTTTTATAATGTAAATAACGAGTCATTCTTTGTTCTTGCTCACGTGCATACATAATAGCGAAACTAGTTTACGCAAAGTATCTTTTGCAAAGCGTATAAGCTCAGGTAAATTGTGCTCTAGCACCCAGCTATAAAGAGTATTTATGCTTAACGAGACGGTAAAGTTACTACTTGCCAGTAAGAATATTTTGGCCGCTGTAAAATATGAGTGCGGATGCCGTGAAATGAGCTTTCAGTTTGAGTATCACACATAAGCGGCCCTGCTTTCTTGTGTAATTACCTCATGAATGCACTAACGTATTGCTTTTATATCTGAGATAAAGGAGTATTATATTTTATATTTCTAGTTGCACTTTTAGAAATATTAAAATTTATTTTAATATTTTTAATGTTTCGTTTTTGTTAACTCAATACTAAACATGTATTATAAATTTAGTATCAGTTAAATTAAGATTGTAAATTCGTCTAACTTAATGTAAGTCTAAATACTTTAACAAGGTGAACTACTTATAATTAAAAATATCTGTAAAACAGGAAAAAGTATTGCAGTAAAGAGATTAGTTTTGAGTGTTCTTAATATTGTTATAATATATTTTCTAATGTTTAAAAGATAATTAGACAAAATGCATTTGATGCAATTATACAAACCTATATTTAATTTTACCTACTTGATTATTCCTATTCATTACGATCTCCAAGTTACAGCGGTATTTAATATTATTCCTCTTATCACAAATTGTTCGCGTCATTGCAACAGACATGTCAATACATCAGAACAAAACCATTTAAATGATATTTGCTTTTTAAAGCCGCCGTGGTACTGAAGAGCACTCAAAATAAAAGCTGATAAAAATTAAAAATGTTTTAAATTCAGTCGTCATAACTTGTACGGTACGTCACTTAACTCTTTATTACCCATCAAGCACGAAGTATGTACTTAAATTCTCATACAAATATTGATATAGTTGTAGCGTCGTCTCGGAGTTTTTTTTCACTATGATAGCAACTGAACAGGGGATTCACCTAGTGGTGAGCGACCTCCTTTACCCATGAACAGTCGTAAAGTACCTCACGAGTCACGAATGCGTTGCCATCGTTTAAAAAGGGATAGAATAAGGATTTGTGAATAAAAGGAAAAAGATAAAATGTAGGAGAGCGAGAAAAATGGGCCGTGATGAACGTGATGAACGAAACTCTAAATATGTGATATAATTCTTACTAAAGAAAGATGGCATCTAAGTTGTTTAAAGTACTAGGTCTTATCGAGTCATGAATATGCATTTTTAAACTCACTATACTAAAATAAAGACCCAGTCATGATAAAACAAATAGTAGGTACATGCGGGCGAAGCGCGGCGCTCCCACGAGTGCAGCCAACCATATCGCTGATACCCCAGTCCCCAACGTGTCACTGACTCACGAAAAACAACTCTACCCACATTACCTGCACTAAACACACAACCAAACCGTAATGAACATGTTTACATACGAGACATTTATTTCAGCCAGCTTTTCTTTCGTAGTGAAATATAATGCAATAAACATCCCAAACACAAAAGGTTAAATTCTACGTAGGAACACTTTTTGCAAAAATAACCGTCCCGCTCCTAGAAACTAAACATTTTTGTTATTTCTAACGTTAAATATGTTCAGCCTGAGCTGTAATGTATTGGAACAAACTTTCGAGTCACGTATTTCGATATTCAGTGAAGGACATATTTATTTTTGAACTGACTAAATTCTAAAAGCGGACTCAGAAAGTGTTTAGTGTATATTAGATGCTAGAGCAATTACTGTAATTGGTATTACACTGCAAATGGTATATTTATTACACGTATCGTATTAATTTTCACTGAACCGTTGGCAACCAGATTTGATGAGAATAATTGTGTTATTACTGGCAGTTCGCGGCTAGCGGCTGAACACATTATCTATTTACACCCTGTGCAGCTTCTATGTGTGAGTAGGTGCGTGTGTGTGTGAAACAATAAAACCATCAACAATATAAGTACTATATATAAAACAAAATCAGTTAAGTCATAGGTATCATGTTGTTTACAAAATTTAATATGTATTAAATTCAAGCACATTACATTTTTTTTTCCAAGGGAAATGCTCACGCATGCCTACCGTCCCGGGGGTGAGATAGTAGGTTATGTCGGACTCAAACCGACTAAAACCCCACGGTGTTCCACTCTTCCGCGTATTGACGGAGTCACGGGTGCTCTGGCGGACTCTTCCGCAGCCCCGTCAGCAAGCACATTACATAGGCTAAGCTGTTTGTGATGCGAGCCAGATCAACTTCCTACCTTTTTCTCATGTCTCCTAATATGACGCCTTTGACATGTACATACAATTATTATTATGGAATTAGAAGTAAAAAATAGTACCTATATAAGCTTTTTAAATCTTGCAGTTGTGACAGTAATTTAGGGATATTTACATGTAGCATATTTAAACTTAGGCGGTCTAAGAATCACATTTCATCATTATTGCCTTTGCGTACCGCCTATTAACTTAAGCATTTTTACATGTACAATGTACATATTTTATCATCGACATTAAGAAACATGAATAATTTTATATGTGCACATAGCTAAGGTAACTAAGGTTTTTAACTATTAATTAACAGTAGTTATACCTACAGTTTTTTCGTTATTTAGCACATTAATATTAGTTTGAAAGTAATATATTATGTTATGTTATTCAATAGGATTGATTAAATTTTAATTAAACATTAGGTTGGTATAAATAATACTTTATTTCAAAGCTGATTCGGTTCACTGTTCAGTAGTATGCATATAAGTTATATGCTGTTGCCACGCAAAATAACATAAATTACTTCAATAAGCACGCATGATGGGAGACCGGGGGATGCCCGCGGAATGGCGAAATTCCATCCACCGTAGATGCGCCACTGAATACAAAATTCACATGTACTCCAATTATAGGAAAACGATTTGGTACGAATATTCTTGGCAGACTTGCAAATTTCGACTCGAATCAGCAAAACATATTTATTTAGTTAAGTATTGGGGAGTCCCGGAACACTATTTATTTCAACTTCGCTAATACTCAAACGGACGAGGGAAATTTATCGCTGAAAACAACTAGACAAAAATTTAAAATAGTTCTTCTTGATTGAATACCTTCTATTTTATCAAAAGTTTATTAAATTATAGGCAATAATTAAGAAGAAAAACATTTTTTTTCAAATTTGCGTAAAAATTGTACCTACAATTCATTAAAACATCAGTAATTAAAATCAGTTCAGTTCGGAGCTAGAGTGGAACAAACACAATCTGCCACAATCATTACAATTCCTTTTGGCTTCACCGTAGTCAGATTTTAATATGGTATATTACCCATGTGACTGACTGTATATGAATTGTTTAAAAGTTACCTTCAATGGACGTGCATGTAACGTGTATGATGGATGCCTGTCCGTCTGTTTAAAACACGATGTAATTTTAATTAAAATGCCATAACTTTTCTGACCAGTTTTGTTCGTGTAGTCATTTGTTTTACAACGGTCACAAAAGAGAATTAAAATAGCACGTGATAAGATATTTTTTAATGAAATTACGCTTTGAATCCTGGTTTTTTATTAAATTACGTATTAAATAAAAAGTTACAAATTTATAATTAAAGGAAACATTTAGTATCACATATAAGTAAGATTTTGAAATAGACAAATGGTTTCTAAAAACTGTAGAACAGTATAATATTATTTAATCGTGAAGAGATAAAATAAAATACCAACTAAGAGACGGAGAATATTTGAATGCTAAGCTTTACAGAATAAGTTCAACAATATTTATTTCAATTTAAATTAGGGGTCGGTCGTAACAAATTCTCAAAGACCTTTAAACGACGAACTGCATTTGTCAACAGTGAATTGAAAAAGGGGAGCTCGAGGCTAACTTGAAATACACGCCCGCGCTATTTTGCTTTTTAATTAGCCGTAAATTTTTATCTTAAATTCACTATTATACTATGTGAAATATATTCCCTTAAACAATGAAAGATAGTTCTTCGTTTCATAAATAATGTAAAAAACAAAAGAATATCGCCAATAAAATTCCCGCTATCTTTAAATTGGTCAAACGATTAACTTAAATGATTTTAATTAAGCAACTCATAACGTATTATGTATACGAGCAAATCTTATATTATAAGAAATTTGCATAGAATATCATTGAAGAAATCACATTGAAGTCTGGGCACGTCTTGTATCCGGTTGGCACAAACAGTCCCATTGCCGCCACACTCCAACGCGCTTTCTTTGAACTTTTAATTACACTATTGCTCGTTAAGCACATAAAGTTTTTAATTAATCCGCACTCTAATTAAACAATATAAGTATTTCATTAATTGGCTACGTATTAACGATCTTTTATCAATCGAATCTTATACATTAAATTCGGGTCAATTTAATTAACAAAGCCATTGAATTAATACCGTATTAATTATGAAAACATTAATTCTATAAAACAATAAAAAAAAATTATAAATGTTGCTATATCAGTCAATGCTATATTTTGTCTTTAAAAGACTTCCAATTGACAAAATGATTGAAAAGTGAAACAAATCATTGAGTTATTTGAAGTTATCCAATTAGTAAATCAGACAAAAAATCTCAGTCTTTTATTTAACTAATTATTAACAGAAGCAATAAGAACACAACTGACAAATTTAAATGAAACTGAGTCGAGGTCCAAGTGGAACAATTTATAAAGCGATAAAACGGGAAAGAAGCAGTATTTAAATTGAATACGCCGTAAATAGATGCCAAATGAAACAAAGGACTTTAAGGGAATTCGCAATCAAAACAAGAGCAAAAAACGTATTCGAAATTAATTACATCGAGAATTATATGACGAGTTTATAGGTTAACGTTTAAAACGTTTCAGTTATAATACCCAATTCTGCATAAGCACTATTCATAATGTTGCAATATACTTTTCACTAAAATTAAGTTTTGAAAGGGAGTCCTGTATGAAATATAGTTCTTTGTTGATCTTTATCATGTCAATGGAATGATAAAGCAACTCATTCTGTGTATTATATCAATGAATAAGCTTACTTATGATCCGACTAAACGTAGATAATAATTTATTATTCATTGTAACCCGATATATTTATCACTAAGGATCTGACGTCCAGCGATAAACGCAATTCATTTGGGAAAAACAACAAAAAGCTTTTATAACTTTATTTTGAATGCATAGTCTGAACAGTCTTTTATCATTTTACGATTCTTTACTTTTATTTCTGTTGCAGTGGAACTTAATGCATCTAATGTAAATACATATATTGCTTTTGACTAGCTTAATCCATCAATTAATTTTAATACCAACTTTAAGCCAGATCTTTTACAACATCCATCATTAGTTTGATAGGCCATTAGTTTTATTGATAAGTCCAATGCTTTCTTCATAGTAATAAAGTATATTGGTCCAGTAAAACTTCTAAGAAGTAAAATCAATAGTTAGTTGTACATGTGTACGTTTTGTGACAGTTATTTATTGCGGTCACTTTTACAAAAGTGTTCGGTGCTATAATAAACGTGTTGAACAAGACGCAAAGGTAAATTTATGGGCCGTTTCATCAAGACAGTTCGGCATTTCACTCGCGCGGAAAGTTGGAAGTTTTAACAATAGTTATTCTTTAAATTTTAATGAAATTATCAAAGATTTGAGATACACCAACCAACAACGACCACTTTTAATATTCATATCCGAATGTTGTCTGATTTACTTTTTAGAGTTTCCAAAATTCGATTTAAAATGCAAAAAAAACATTTTAAACTCTCTTGTTCACTATTCGGTAAAGTGGAAGTAGTGTTTAAAACCAATATTATTTCAACACAGAAAATGCAGTCAAAGTTTAGAAGGTTTTCACTGGCACTGGACGTTTAGCAAAGTTTAAGCAGAAGCAGCGGAGGCCATGTATATTCCACTATTCGAGCTTTGCATGTTTAATCCCTCTAAATAAATAAACAACAACCGTTCCGCGTATCGTTGGAAAATCCTGAAAGCAAATGTTAAATATATTTCGCCGCATAGTGTCAGCTTGTAAGCCAAATATTCATAATGTGTCTGCCTCTGAAATTGCACGTTTTACTCTTATTAGTACGAAATTTATTAAAATGGAAGATTAAACGGAGTGATAAATATTTGTCCGCCTTTCATAAATAATATTAGACACGTATACTGACAATGGACTGAATTAGAACAGGACTGTTTATGAGATCATTCCTTTTAGCGTTGCTGTTGCGTAGATGATGCAACACACATGTGCAGTATTCTGCTGATTAAACCATTGTGATGCATTAAAATAGAAGTACATTCATTAAATATACAATTTTTATTAAATTCTTGCACAAAATTGTCTGTTGACATTATCATTAGTTAGCTATCGTAATCTACTTTATTATTTACATACAAAAAAATAGAAATAAGAAATATTTCTTATGTTACGAGGATTATATGTTACATTACGCCAGGTAGATAGATGATAGCTTATTGTAATGAATTATAAAAATACTTTAAACAATGATTACTTATTTCAATAAAACTTAAGGCCACAAAAAATAGGCTAACTTTTGCATTTAAATGAGCAACACACCAAGCTGTGATTGATTTCGCCTGACGGAAATAATTTCGAACTGTTTGAGATTCACAAGGGATCGCATCTTGCCATTTACCTTTTCCGCATCAACGTTTACTTTTACACTTCTTGATTTTATCCCGGCGGCTTTTAACGGGACGAATTTAGCTCGCTTTTATTGGATCTAAGAAATTTATCTTCCAAAGTTTGTAACCAAAACTATGTGACTCTTAGCATTAATTATTTATTTTATGTGAAAGGAAAATTTTTCTCTCACTACTCGGTTTGAAACAGTCTTGGTCTAGCCTCGTATATAATTGAAGAATGGACATAATTTTTCAATGCGTTTCATTCAACGCAAATGGCCTTCTCGACGCGACATATTACTATAAATCCTTTTTACAAACACATACATAACAAAATTAAGTCAATGTCACGAAATAGTTCTGAAATATTTCTTCACTATAATTGAAATTATTAATTTTGTAGTTAGTATTGAATTTTTCTTTGATACTAAATGTACGTATTGCTTCTTAGTTCTAACCAGCCAAACTAACCTTAATCATAATAAACAGTTTATTACGTATTTATTCAATCAGAATGAACGCTAATAAATCTTATGACAATAAAGTTGGAGTGTTATTTAGAAGTCAGGAGCGGTCTCCTTTTGGTTAGGTTTGATATATGGTATGGATGGACAATTTATGGGGACGTCGGCGTAACCCATTCGCTCTCAGCAGATTTACGATGGCTGTCCCTCACGAATACGATCACTGCCACAGCAAACATGAACAAACAAGTCACCGATCTAGTAGGGTACATTGTAAACAAATTTTTGTTTTCAAAAATCTTTTAACATTACAAAATTTATTATTAAATAAAAGAGTTTTTATCGGCAAATCTGTATTATGCACTACATATCGAAGTTATTTATTATAATAATGATTCTATTGTTATATCACTAAATTATAAAAATTAGAGTCTTAAAGAAAAGTGGAAGTCTCAATATATTTTGGTGCTATTTTCAAAATGACGAAGAGTGAAGCTGAGAGAATAATTTAGATAGCAAGCGGATTTGATACGTCACTCGAAAGGCAGGTGACTGACAGTCACGTATGAAAAAGCTTACAGAATTCATCCAAGTTTCATCCACGAACATCATCTTTAATTTGAATATAACCCGTATTATTAATTTACATTTTTTGTATCTTGATGTAAGAAATGTGA
>JADANM010005989.1:4920644-4951041 GCA_026213755.1 Eurema hecabe | reverse complement strand
TGAAAGCAGCATTAGCAGAGGCGCCTCATATCTAATGCTAATTTTTCCCGGGAACTATTTTCTCGCCGAGCCCCTGACGTTCTCAACGTCGCGACTTGAACAGACTCCATTATTTAGAAATTTTATCCCAAAGTAGACAAGTCTGTACACACTAAGAAGCATGTACAATGTATATCTTCTACAAAACTTCCGTTAAATAGTTTATTATTTATTAATTTTTTAACAATTTGCGTAAGGTATTATAGTTAATATGAATCATAGGCGAAGTTAGTTTTTATCTGTTATTAATTAGGTTCGATATACTTACTATTTATATTTTTTTTGAATGTCTGTAGAATTTAAAGAAATTTGAACTTATTCTAGTTTAATTACAAACAATTTCTTAATTCCGTAAAGGATGAGTAATTCCAGTTGACAAACCGTTCATTAAACGGACGTTTATTTCGTGTTTAATCAAGATTTATTCGAGTAGAAGGAATGCTTCTGCGGCAACTTTTCACACTGACCCTTACTTTATATATACGACATCAGAATTCAATTAGGTAAATGTACGGAACTAGCATTGATTGAGACGTCTGCTTACTTATTTATTTGGATCCGAATAATTCAATTACCTATTCTATTTTTACTTCAACTCTGCCAATTATTCTGCACGCTCCATCATTATGGCTTATTTTTTGCTAGAAACAAGACTAGATATTATATTTTTGCTTCACTTAAATACAATGTTTAATACATTATTGTATTGTATTGTAACTTATAAAATCTCAATCGATAAGCTAAATAGATTATCCGTGAAACGAAAAATATTACTAAAAAATGAGTCTCGTTACTCTCACAGCGTAGTTCATATGGATTTGATCGGATTATCATTTTTCCCTTTACTGCTGTAGAGACATCAGCTTTATATCGTTCTATCTGCGAAACGAGCTCACATTCAATTAACACTTTTTCGTGGCGGAAGCGCTCGGGCGCCGGAAATTAAAAATGTCTTCTATAGCGAACACCATAGCCTTACACGCACGCATATTTTACAAAGCCAATTTTAGTATATCGGAAATCGGATTGTAGTTTCGAATACATATTTCAAATTCAAACGTCCAGTGTGTTTAAATTGAATTTACAATAAGTCTCGTCGGAAGGTGTGTGATGAAAAACTATATTTTGTTTTGCACTAAATACCTAAATAAAATTTAATCAAACTTATAAGCATAGATATTAAACCTCAAGACCTATAAGTACTATCAACAAGTCTATTCCATTCTATTGTTAAGCGTATGTGGATGGCTCACGTCATGTCTGCACAATGTTTACAATAGCGAAATCTGTTTAACTTATTCAGCTTACAGCTACAGTGTATCTATTAAGATGTGTGCGCTCGTGGGCGATATGAAACAGCAGGCCCTGATTTGTTATCATCACACGTGAAATAAGATTCCTTTCGTTATATGATTCGTATGTAATACTGTTACCCACGGGAGTAGATAGGCGTGATGATTGCTAAAGTTTGATTGAGCTACCCTTTCGCGAGTCTTAATTACATGACGTGGAATTGGTTTGCGGAATTCTTGTATTTTATATCAACTTAACGATATGGAGAGTGGAGACAATTTAAATTGTACCTATTTGAATAAATCGGATATTTGTATGGGGACATTCCATTCTTATAATATCCACTCGTGACTCTTTGTCGTTTCCTGTAAAAGATAAACATATCTTTATTATACTACCTTGTACGTTTCAGTAGAGACCAAAGAAATAGCTATTTTTCCTGGTGTAGTGATAATGTTGACGCTGACGCACCGGCTTTGTATTAATTATATTATGTAATATTGAGCAAACATACATATTCACTTTTAGTTCCAATTATGTTGTTGTTATTAGATTAACCTATAAAATAAGTTTGTAATGAATTACCTTTTATTAATAATTGAAAATTAATTTAATAATCATTTAAAGATAGGATTTCTTCACTTTAGTGTTTATATTAAAATTCTGTAAATATCACCATATGATTTGATTTGATTTGGTTACTGTACAACGATCGAGCACGTCCAAAAATAAACAAACTATGACATAAACATCCGCGTATCCTTACACGTCGTACATTGTCGTTATATTTGCAAATGCCCTGTATTCGCTGAATTGAAACGACTTTGTTTTGCCGACGGCCGATATAAAAGGTTATGAGATGTTATAGTATTATTTCCTATTTGCAAGTCGCAAAATCAATTGTATACCTTATTTATTACTGGTTTATTTTTTGCTTTGTATTTAAACGATGATATGAATACTTTTGTATTACATATATTATTATACAACGCTGTTTTTTGGTACAAACTTTTCTGTTAATAAATATTTCAGTAGGTAAATAAAATTTGAATAGTTTTTTGTTTGTATGAAACGAGGTTAAATGTTTTTATACTCCTTTATCCTTTTTTTATGATCCAAATGAAAAACCATAAAATATACCCACTAAAAATATTCATACATTCATTAAAGAGTTCGTGAATTTAATTCAAGTAAAACTTTTTAATTACTAGGACAATAATATTATATTTACCGGATATAACCTTTATAACAGAATACCTCGGTGTATAAAAGCGTACTCTCATTTAGAGCCATACAAAACAATTAAGTGGAAATATATTTTTATGAGAACTCGCTTTAATAGTCAATGAATAAATAAAAATATTTATATGTAAAACATTTTGGTGATTAAAGCCCTTAGACGTGTTATTCACTTTATACGTATTGACATATTGTGTCGATAGATTGGTAATTGTTTTCGAAATAGCTAAAGGCGTACACATAAATTGATTCCATCTCTAGAACCTAATACCCCTGAAATTTGAATAATTATTCAGTCGAAAGCATGGTCCGGTTCCTCGTATGAATTAGCATTTGTGACAGAGTAAGTCCAGGCTGCCTGGGGCGATGACAGGTGCATCACTCACCGGGCCTCGTGTTGTCTATGGGCTAACTTGTAATCACTATTACCTAACGTATACACCTATACGTATCTAATGTTTGCCATTTCATATAAAATTATATTGAAGACAGTCTTGCGACAGAGTTTTTGACTTAATTTTACTTTTACTATTTCTAACATTTGTTTTTTACTTAAATTTCATTTACCAAATGAAAACAAAATAAATATGTGTCCAATTACACTTGAAAAAACCAGCTCTATCTGTTAGAATTCATAGTTGTTTAGATATTAATTATAAGAATGTTACCCAAGTAGGAGTAACGCAAACAATTTTCACCGACGAAATACGAAACTTGTAATCTGAACGCGTCGAGACAAAGCTACGGGGCGTAATGCCACGTAACGTTCACAATACAAGAGCCAAATGCAAAGCTTTATTTAGTTTAAGACGCCATTACATGGGTCATATAAACTGTCAAAGTTGGAGCGCGGGCGTCTCGGTGCCGCGCGATCGCGATCCTCCTCTTAACTTTACGCGATTGAATAGATTTCTTTATCTCAATTTTATACTGGGATCAGCGTACAAACTCTACATGTTACGGGTAGCTTTTCCACTGGTTTTTTATAAAAATATATAATTCACATCTGCGTAATCGGTTATCAAGGAAAATTTGGTTTTAATAACAATCATTTGTAGGTACGTCTTTAGTAAAGTAAACATACTACATAAAGCGATATAATATATTAAGTGTTTAAAATTTAAGGGCTCTTAGTTTGCTTATTAGCTTAATTTTTTTAAAATTTACGTCTTAGGACCCTTAAATTTTTATATCTGTCCGTTTAGCTACCCGTACTCAGTCTACCATCGAAACTCATTGCGAGACCTTTTTAAGGAAATTGGCATCCTAACGGTACCGTCACAGTATATTTTTAATAATATATTACACGTGCACGAGAATGCCAACACGTACACAAAGAGAGGTGATTCTCATCAATACAATACGAGGCACAGAGATAAAATTGTTATGCCTGCCTTCCGCCTTAGTAAATCAAAAAACTCTTTCATGGGGCAGGGTATACTGTTCTATAATAAGCTTCCTAAGAGCGTCAAGGATCTGACTTATTCCAAGTTTAGAAGCATTGTTAAAAAATGTCTAATTAAAAAGGCGTACTATGCATTAAATGAATATATTGAAGACAAAAACGCTTGGAATGATATTTCTTAACGCTCGTGGGAAGATGACCCTTTTTCATGTATAATTGTATAAATATTATAATAGTCGAATTTTTGTTTATATTTACAATTGTATGTTCTTATTTTAAAAAGAGCGACTATCAGAGTTTCTTGCCGGTTTTTCTCTGTAGAAACTGCCTTCCGAACCGGTCGCGGTGGTAAATGTTTTGTAATACTATGACGATTCAAAAGTGTTCCTTTATGTAGCCTAATTGAATAAAGATGCTTTTGACTTTTGAAACGATTAGTGATAGAGAAATTGAATTTTTAATTCATATTTGTGTTTATACATCCCCAAAGAACTATACAAAACCTAGAAACTTATTTACCTAAAAAAGGTATCTAGTAGAAATCTGGAATTTAGAAATTATTTTTCCCGTCTCTCTTTTAAACCATCGAGTTTTTCTTCAGACGATCTTTTAATGAAGCTAACTTTTGCAAGTTATTCAACTTCAAATCGCATTTTTTCTCAAAAATATTTACATAATTGCCGTCTCCAAATTTCTGTAAAAAATAATTATAGTAGTTCACATAATGAATTTCGAAAGAAAACTATCGAGACACCGATTTACTAGTTGTGAAACCTTCAATGGACTAACTTTAATGATTCGCCAACTTGAAAACAAATGACACAAAAGAAATCCTTAAATAATAACCTTAAACTTATCCTCCTATCCTAAGCGTAGCCTTGGGCGCATTTGTTCAACATACTTCTTTTTCAGTAAAATAAGCATGTTTCGACGATTAAGACCAGACCAGAAAAACATACAAAGCGTACTCTCTTTACATTATAACTTTATTAAATAAAATATTGAATTTTGAAATAACAATATTTGTTCAATATTTAAAGTAGGTTGGCTTACAGGTATATCTTATAAATATAACAAATCTTCGATTGTTTTATTATAACATGTATATTACAACTTTGATCAGTCAAATGAAAAATTTAATAACACAGTGAAAACGTATGACGGAAACTGTGAGGACAGAAACAATTTCTCGGCTACAAATCTCGGATGATATATATTTCGCAGAGGCATCTTCGATATCGCGCTATTTGTTCCAAGATAAATATTTTCGTCTTTTACTTTCATCTCAGTCTCTGGTTGTGGCATCAATTATATTTATTGCCGTTGTTATTGTTCTATACATGTGGAAAACAAAAATCTTGCTTGTACGAGTAGATAGGTCTCTATTTTGCCGGCTCTAATATTTACCGCAAGTAAAGATGTTTGTGAAAAATAGTCATGTCATATTTGTATTTCGCTTGGATCCCGGCTCGAGATACGTTATGAATAAAATTTTGCGTAAGATAGGTCAGAGCCCGGACGAATATAACGCTTATGCTGAAACAACTATTCAGTAAACGTAATCTTGTGTCAAAATATTAATCAATCATTGTTCAGTAGGTACTACTATAGATACAGAGGTAGGTACATAGATAAAGTAAGAGTTTCTATGTCTAATGAAATGTATTTTCCTTTTCATATTTGTGACTGAAAACAATCAAGTATTCGTGGAGGGTGGAAGCGGGAGCGGTAGTTGTCACACAGGGGTGAATAACAATAAGATGTTTTAGTTCCGGATCGCCTCCGATGTATTCAATCTGTACAAGATCAAGTCTGAATAAACTTACAACGGCTAAACTTTTACTAAAGGATTCTTTCCCCTTTCCGCTAATGGAATGTGAACCAAAACTTTCTTGTTTCGGTCTCAACAATGTGGCCATTGTTAGCGTTTAATTCATTGACATTCCTGAATGAAAACTATTGCCTAAAACTATTTCTATAGTTTCGCAGTAATAAACAATATCATAAATAATAAAATATCCGTTCCTAGTTTCAGATTTATATATCTAATAACGGTAAACTTATAATTATTATATAAAGAGAGTATTTGTATAGGCCCGTGCAACGTTGAAAATCAGATATCGCTGTATAAATAAATAAAAGCAAATTACTAGATGCTGATCCATTATTAACTTTAATGCAATGTTAACTTATCAATACAGTAATTAACAGTCATGAAACGAAGACCACATCCATTTAAAAATGATTGGCACCGGCGGAGATTGATCCAAATGGGTGGCTTAAACACTCATTTGATATTCACATTTGCGTCGCAACGACCTGCGACCGATACTGCGCGACACAAATTACCTATCATTTGTCCACCATCACGAGCACGGTCCATCGCTTTTATTTCATACTCAAATTATTCTCATTACATGTAAAATTATAAATAAAATTGGCGCCATAACGGCCTTAATTGCTATTTGCAAGTAAAAGTAAAATTTAAGTTGTCAAGTATATGTACGGTATGGTACGGTAGATATTTGTTTTCGTTTAAAAATACCGTTTGCAATTTCATTTACTTTAATTTATTTATGGAATTGAATGGATTCGTGATATTTTCTGTTCGCGAAGTTTTGCAGGAGTTATGCAACTTTATAAAATACCAAGCAGTGCACCTGTGATGTATTGGTTGCAAAGTTCGCTTACTGACCTATTTTTAAAGATATCTATTTCCAGGATATAAAATATTTTAAACATTATAATGGAGAGTTTATATTTCTGCTGTTTTGTTTCTATAAATAGCTATCATCCCATAATCCTTTGGTATCTTGAGCTTAACTTTATAATCAAAAGCCGTTAAAGCCAATGTTAAACATTGTTGGTAATTAAGAAGATTCACGATCTGCGAAATGTTATTATTATCTTCTCCAAGTAGGTTCTTTACAAATTATTAAGGCGGAAAGTGTGGTTAATGAACTGACTCTGAAAATTTTAATGAACAACACAAAATTTCTTGTGTGCAATGAAATTAGTATGTATATGCTCCTTTTGTATAAAAAATTTATATATGTGAAATAGTTTTAAATTTTAATAATCGGAAAGGATCTTTCCTTGCTTTTAATTTCACCTTTTGCATCCCTTTTATTTGAGAAATTCTTGATTGTTGATGAGATTATAAAATGTAGGTAATATTAAAATTGGAGGATGGTGAAATCATAATGTACTTTATAATATTGTAGAAAGGCAATAAATTCTCTTTAAAGATATATGGCGGTCTATCCTAATGACGGTGCCCTTAACAGAGAGATTTTATAGATATTATACTACCATAATGTGGAAACGGAATATCCCTGCGGCTGTCTCGCAGGATCACTTCTAATTACCTACATGTCAGGGACACAGCAGTGATTGATTGTAACGCTAATATCTCACACAATATGTCTACAATATCATTATCAGCATACCTTTATACGACGCAAGCTGTGCAGATGCATAAAATGTATGTAAAAATTATATAAGTCCATAGTTACTTTGAATTCTAAATCTACAAGTTTCTTAATCTTTCAGTTACCTTGCAAGATTTCTTTGTATTGTAAAGCCACAAGAAACGGTGAAAATAAACTTGTATTTACGCAATATGTAACTGTATTTCAAAGAAAAATTGAAACTAGACTTGTGATAGATGTGTTTGTCAACAACTTGATATCTCTATACATTCGTTAAAATCCTTCATCCTTCACTTTTTTTTAATTGAACGTCAAGTCATGTCTATAGATCTTTGTAACTTATTAGTTTATCTAGTAATGTAACTATGTAAGAATGTATTATGTAATACGTGCACATCTTCACGCGGGATCTTATATTTGCCACGAGCCGGGAGATGAATGATCAATGTATCGGCAATAAATAGCGTTCCGCCTAGCATTTTTCAACGAAATCAATATTTTAGTCAGGTATACAAGTATATTTTTCGTTACGCTTCTGATTTAATGTTTTGAGGAAAATGCATTCACAATTTGAAAACGCATACCAAAAGGATTAAAATGTTTTATCTAAATAGATTTTTTAATTACATTGTAAATACAAGTACATACTAATACGACAAATCTAACAACCTCTTTATTTTTGAGTTCAGTAACACAATTACATTTTAAACAAGCTTTGATCTGAAACTTACTATGAATACACGAATGATATGAAATAAATCGTATCGTTTAGCTTTATTCAGAGCAGGTGTACAAACACCAAAGTGCTTATAATTGTAAGGATTTCATAAATATGTATCAAATCAAATTACAACACGCAACAAGCAGTATAATGGAAGTTTTGTTACAGTTCAATCAAGTTTGTGTATGAAAAAATAATAATTGAAGCTAGTAAAAAGCATCCTTATAGCGCACAGTGTAGAGACAGAGTGTTCATTTTGTATCAAAAGCTCGTCTGAGTATGGTAAACGAGCGTGTACAAGATCTCAATAGCATGATAGAGCGAGTGGCAAACTCGTAGCCGGTAGGATGCGTAACACAATGCTATTAATTTTCGTCGGACGAAACATGGACGAGCCGGGCTAGACCACAGGCGGGCGGTTTGACGTATTATCGTCGCGCCACACCACTTAGCGATCGCTCTGCCGGCCGCGGACCGCAGCCTACTGCATAATAAATCTTTGTCCCTTGGCTTTTCATTACGCTCACTGGTAAACGCTCCAAAACGAATTCAAATGTTTATTCACGTACTTTTGCCCGTGCTGCTTTCACATTCATCATAATTGGATATTATCCGTTTATGAATGAGACAATTATATTTAATTCCACCCTAGATACCTCCTTTATAAATAATTTATTTGTATATTTGTTATATACCTAATTAAGCGTTTGTTTGTTGTATTCTTTTTGATTTTCTGTTAAACTTTACCTTTTTTAATTAATAATAAAAGAATGACATAGAATTATTTAAAAACTTTTTTACAATAAAAAAAGTAAGTTAAAGTATTTAGAGAGATGCTTTTTGAACTTTTCGATTTCCTAGGCTTTTATAAGCTTTTATTCTTAGCATAAAGCTTTTTATACTCTTTATAAATGAGGTAATATAATAATGTTCTTTATTTTTATAGTCTCACATAGACTTTTTCTTAAAAATGCTATTGTTAAACTATATTAGACGTCTAATCTAACACGCTTCGAGTATTGAATAGGGATTAAGGAGGATAAAATAAGCGACAGAATTTCAATATTCATGACATCGGGTGCGACTCGCGTTTCGAATTCGCGTCCTGCTATTGATAGAAAAGACTTTGTAGTGAGATATTATGCAGCTTCTGTATTAGTTTACCTCCTCTAAATAATCAAATGCTATTTATAATTTAAATCATTTCATATTCCTATGTATTTCAAGGACGGTACAATTTATTTTTAGTAATTATAAAATTCAGCATTCTTATTTTCTCCAATTAAAATAGTTCAATTTGATTGCATCGTAAAAGCGGTTTTACTCTTAATATACATTTTTAATTGGCAATAAATATAAAGTTTGAACTGCTAAGATGTTGTGAAAATTTCAGTCTTGCGGCGAGTGTAATCATAAAATTTTATCTTATTGCAGTTCATAAAAGTTGTTATTAAAGTAGAAGTAAAGTATGTTATATTCGAAATTATTTGTAGCGTTAACTAGAGGACAGGCTTCGAAGCGCCAACCCACATATTTGAAAGTTGGCCAAGTTGTATCGGCCGGCAGAGTTTGCGGTCATCACTATATCGCCATCCACTGCACTTCGTTCAGATTAATTGTTGTATATATTTTTTTAATTTAAGACAACGATATCCTCCTTGTACAGTCGTATGCTGAGGAACATGGTGGTTCCGACACTAAAATACGTGGTCAATTCAAATGTTACAGTCTAAGTTCTAACTCTACCTATTACTACTTTTAATTAACAATCAAATCAAATTGCCATTAATGATAATGATGATGACAAATTTAATTGCACACGTGTAATAAATTGTAAGTATTTTATGGAGGAAGCCCGAGAATTATTAAGAGTCTACTTATGTTTCATATCAAGTAATTTCATACGTTAATACCACGTTAATTCAACGTTCTAAATGTGGACATAAAACATGTTAATAATAATTAATTTGCGAGCAACATATCACGGCGAGGCGGCAATACACTTGCAACCGGTGTAAAATTTACTTGTTGGCGTCTGCGTTCGTAAGCAGAGTGGCTCGAAGCAGGGCCAGGGTAATTGAACTAATAAATCTAGCGAGTAACAGCGCTCAGACTCAGGATCAAGGAGAAACCATTAAACCCTTACTCAGATTCTCGGGAGCGAACTAGTTACTAGTGACGAAATGATTACTTACCGCTACGTTTTTCGCGACAAATTTTCAAGATTTTACATTAATACCTATCTATAATTATTTTATCCTATCTTATCAGAGATTTAGTTATAGACTTTCACAATTGCTCAGTCATTTAGAGACAAAAATACAGGCTCATACCCTCGCTATTTTTTTAAGTTTTGTGTATCTATACTAATATATAAAGCTGAAGAGTTTGTTTGTTTGTTTGTTTGAACGCGCTAATCTCAGGATCTACAGGTTCGAATTGAAAAATTCTTTTTTTATTGAATTGACTATTTATCGAGGAAGGCTTTAGGCTACATAACATCACGCTGCAACTAAAAGGAGCGAAGATATAATGGAAAATATGGAAAAAACGGGGAAAATTATTCATCTTTGATGGCTTCCTTTGCGTGCGCTGCGAAAACGGTTTAAGATACAAAAACAATATGTAAAGAATTATTCCTCTTTAAATGATCTAAAAAAGTCCGCGACAGTATATGTCTATCTTCTAAGATTGACTCACTATAACATAATAATAGAAATAGATCCGACGGGGACGAAGTCGCGAACAACAGCTAGTCACTAATATATTTCTTCCACTATAATTTTAATAGTCGTATATATATTGTCTTTCAGAATTTTGTAACAAATTGTAAACTATATGGCTTGAATTGCGATTTTCGCTTCATAAATTATGAAGTAAGTTAAATTAAAATTTCTTGTCTAACTAGATTTATTCTCGCAGCTTATTTTCCGAGAAAAGAAGGCTTTTCAGCTCTCTTGGAATCTATCATCTTAAGAATTAATTGAAAAAAGTGAAAGAAAACTATGTAAATCTCATTAGCCGAGAAATCTCATTGTCAAGGAAGCTGCTCTACCTAGTAGCTGCTCTCAACCTATAGGATTATAGGCCACGAGTTTTTGATCAATTTATAATAGCAAAACAGTTTGTTATCAAATAAATTATATAATGAAAAAGACTAATAAAAACAAAAGAATAAAGACTGCGATTCTAGTATCGGAATTTTTGAATGAAATTTAATAACATTTTCTTGGGATGAGTCCTCATTGGCAGATGTTCAACGGCGTGGAGCGAAAGGTACTCGCGGGGGCGACTCCATCTGCTGTAAGTACCATCCATCAGGAATACTACGGCTCTCACTGAAGCATACCATTTTTAATGCAGCTCTCGGGACTAATTGTCAGGATTACTACTGGAACAGACTTTAATGTACAAAAAATATCATGTTGTTAATATCATTGTTTGCGATCTTAAACTAAAAATACGCTTATGTATTATATATTACGTCAAAAGTATTTAATTATTTATTTGTATTTAATTTACAGCTTGGTACATGTATATTTACAAAACGCAACGTTTCCGAGTCAGCGAATACCTACCTACTCTTGGTATGGTATTAGAATTAATGATTTTATGTTAACTATTCCCATTTCCATGATATATCGCGTCCCATAAAACATTTTGGAAAACAACCGATATTTTAATTAAATCCAGTCTGTTGTTTTGGTAATGTCGTCTCACAGAACATTACATGCACAAGTTTTCCCACAAATTATGTTTACACCATTCAAATAGACTTTCTTGTATAAATGCTTCTTAAACTTAGTCCATTAAAGGAACTCTTCAAAAGTAATTACCATAATACAGACGGGATTGTTTAATGTTGTGCTCGTTGAAAGGAATACTATAAGTGCTAATATTGAAAAAAAATCAATATTTTTTATTCGTTAGATAACCGTTGAGGCATTCAAAGTCATAAGGCAAACGATGTACTATAAAATGTCAAATTTATGTTATAAATGCTTAGCGAGTACCATAAACGTTTAAGTTGCGTGATGACCGAGAGGGTATCGTAAAATCCATCATAAACCCGAGCCCATAAAATTTCCAAAATCGAAGACTCGAGGAAATAGAATCGAAATTACACGATTTAAAAAGAAAGGAACATATGAATCACGGACGTGATGTAGTACTAAAGAAAACAATAAGGCAACTCTCGTCAGTAATAATGATCTGAGAAAGCGCTGGCAGCGTGCCGGCCATGTAATAAGTTAAATCTCAGCGGGCAAGAGCAATACTAGAAATAGCGCAAATTTGTGACGCTTTGCCAAACAGTATGCATGTGTCGACTGGGAAAACATTACATGTGTCTAAGAAAATCTTAGAGTTACAGCTTATGGAACAATGAGCGGTGTTACATTTTTCGGATGACAGCCAAAAAGCCATCCCTTTTAACCTTTTGAAGGTAAATGAATGGAAAATGAAATATCTGTCGGTCCCTCCTCGTAACAGTCGCGTACACCTTGTTCCAATCGCATTTCCCTTTGGAACGATCTCTCGGCGGAAATTAATCTATCCGGCAAATGAATGGACTGCACTTGTGCGTGAGGGTGGCCACCGTCATCAACGTATCATGATTTTTGACTGCAACGTGTTTACTTGAAAAGAGTAAAATAATCTATTATACTACTATTATATTATACTATTGATATAAGAAGATGTATGAGATTATGCCGTGATCGGGGACATCTGAGTGTACTACTGATTTGGTTTTGAAAATTATGTGGCTTATTTTGTCATCGTTATGTATGTTTTTCCTCTATGACCGTCAATTCAAGTTTTTCCTTATGAGGAACTAAACCATAAAAGTTGGATATAAAAATAATTAAATACTGAACATAATTATTTACATAAATAAATCTCCAATCAACATTTACAAACTCAAAATTTCCGCCATTTAAGTTAAATGTGATTCCCTATATGGTGCATCCAGCGTTTTATTGAAATTGGAGCACTCTGCTGTGCAAAATAGTTGAACAAAATGGTTTTGCTGCAACTCTGCTGGAGTGGTTGAAACTTGCGATATTTGTCCGGTGCATTAGCGGAATCAGCAATCTCGTGCCCGTGGAACTAATACATATTTCTCGTGGTCCCGAAGCCAAGTATTAATCAGTTTGCGCACCCGAGTGCTTGCCAAATTAACTTATACTCACTGATGCACTCATCTTTCTCTCCACCTTGATTAGCTTAGCATTTTTCAAAAGCCTCGCCAATTAGCTAATTATTTCCCTTCATAACTTTGGAAAGATACTCTATGAATTGTATTTTTAATGTATTTATATTTTTCGCATAGCTGTAAGGTGATATGCATAAGCAAAATTTAAACGAACAAGCGTAAATATAGATAAATCGAATTTAAAAATGTGATATATGGCGCACGAAGAGTATAATATCCGAGCGTATCAAATAAATTGATCGATCCCACGGGTTAAGCTCCAGTTGCTGTCGTAATTTGGATAAGCAAATGACTATTAATAACGGATATTAAAAATTAATCATACATTACGTTAATTTTTTTTTCATAATAGCAAGGTGTGTGATATAAGTACCCGCCTAGGGCCTTTAATTAACTGTATGTGCGGCGATTATTTTAAAAACTATCAATATTGAATATATAAATTAAAAACCAGGTATTATTGAAAAGTCCACAGACTCTTTAACGCACTTTCCAAAAAGTAATTGTGAAGCCTCAATTCGACCACATGTATATTTTATATATGTATCCTGGAACAACTATGCGATTTATAAACCGGTTTTGATTAATTTTTATGGAAATATCCCAAACATCATGGTACCAATCATGATATGATTATCGTGGATACATAACCAGATTTTGATGGTAACTTCTCAGTAGAGACCCGGAACAAGTTTTTCTATTTTAAAAATGACCGTAAGGATTACTAAAAATATAATTCTTCTCGAGGCCTCACATGACAAAGGTATAAAAACACACAAAAAACACATATAAAAGCGTCTACATAGAAACATACTCCGGTATTCCACAAACAATCCGACCACTGCGTACATCTTCATTTAACTGGAGGTGAAATAAATCTGCGTGTGGATGTTGTGGCAAAACACTATACGAACACAAAACACATTTCCTCTTCGCAAAGTTATTTACATTTGTGTCGAGCTGGGACGCTTAGCAGCCAAACTGCCATAAAAGCTCAAAATTAAAGATTTATGCACCCATGCGTAAATTGTAGGTACACTAAAGTGCTCCTTTTTATATTACATATCTTATTTATAAATAACCAATTGTATATACGTCACAAAAAAGACTGTGGAGAATTTGTACTAATTATTTTAAAAGATTGTAAAAACTTACCATACCATACATTGTAACTGGCAACTTTATTATTATAATATGAACGACGTGATAGATTCCAGATAGTAATGATCAGATTATGGTGTGTAATTGTTAGAATAATACTGTAAACAATACATTATAATTTACGTGACTTTTAATATCTAATATTTTTTCTGATCTTTATCATTTCATTTGTAAGGATGTTATGGACGTATTACTAACCTTTTATCATCAAAAACCAGAAAATGGATAAAGCTATATAATGTGATATAGGTACGATAGAACACTTTTAAGCCCGGTATTCCCACGAGACCGATACAAGCAGGGGACGTGACTTGTATTATTATACTTGTTTGCTAAACATTGCCTAAACAATAATTAGAGTGAGCATTATTCATTATCATATAACACGCTTTCAAAACATAAGCGCAATTAACGCCATAAAGCTAAAATGGAAGCGAAAAGCAATTTATTGATAATTCAGAATATGACGTGCTAACATTGGGTATGATCGTATTTGGTGTAATATACCGTACACACCGTGAACTCATTTGTTTCAATTCACCTAACGAAGCTTGTTCGTCAATGTCCAGTCGTGTGTCTGATAGATTCTGACAGCGATTTCATTTAAGGCTTGTTGCTGGCAAAGATAAGGTACCTACTACTCGTAAACTATTTAACATGTTGGTATTTTGTTCTAATTAATATTCATATTTAATATTGTAGTTCATGTACTAATCTTAATATATTATGTAGTGGAAATGTTTTCATTATTTTGAAGATAAAAACGATACTAGGTATAGGTATGATTTTTTTATTTACAATTTGTTTATCGAAATAAGCATATGGTACGAATTCACAAGACACGGGTAATTGTAATTAATAATATATACAATAAATATATACGTGAAGCGAATGTCCTGGGACATATTATCTTATCGTTCGATCAGTAAGAATTAAAAACAAAATTCTTAGTTTTATACAGTTTTATTAACAGAGCATACGCGTTTCAAATGCCGGTTGCTAAATAAAGGAATAAAGCTTGACTTTATTCCAGCGAATATCGGCAACGAGGCCGCTGTAAAGTACGTAATTTCCAAATTATACGTTAACACACAGAATTTTATGTCCGTATTTTGTTAAAATCTTCAAATCACCAGTAAAGTCCGACTGTAATCCCCAAGTTTCCAATTATTTCTGTCGAGGGCAGTAATTAAGCAGTATAAAGTGGTTGGCAACCGTAATCCAACCACTTTTGTGATATTTAAACGAGTTTCATTACGCTTCGGTTATAAAAGCAGAGCTATTACGAGAAATGGACTGGAAACATCACGCTCGACTTCGAATGACCGTAATTGTCGACGCTCAAAATAAATATGACGGTCGCGACTCTTTGATTTTGCCAGATTTAATCTAATTACCTGTTCAAGAAGGGCACAAGCTGTTATCTATTTGAGCACCGTAACGGATAATGGAGGCGCTATGAATGAGATCAGACGCAAAACCGTCACAAGATTTAAGTAATTTTCTATTTAAATGACGTTGTCTAAGTGTATTTCATGAAGAATCGTGCTTTTAATATTACCGTAAAATGTGTTTAAAACCGAGCAGGTCACTCAGCAGCCATATAGAGTAAAAACAATTTCAAAACGTGCGGCAGGTAAACCACAATTAACTCCCTCTATCCCGTGCGGTCTCATTGAGGCATTAGCTGCGACAATAAACATAAATATTTTTGCACCGTTATGCCGTTGTTGCCTCCGTAATTAAATTCCATTGAATCGCACAAATCTTCAACCTATGACCGCTGTTTCACCCTTGAACAACAATTATAAGGGAGAGCAATTTGAACAGATATTAAAATATTAATTGCCTATTATTTATAACTACGTTTGTAATCAATTAATTTCGGGTTAATTTATTTACTCCTCAGTAAATGTTTCGATCGAAGATTCGACACTATTTATAGATTTCCAAATTTGTTTATTTTGCTCGTACAAATTAAACGTACGAATAACACAAAACTCCTTCAATTATCCTGGACACAATATTTCCAAGAGGTTTTCTTTCCTGAAACTTATCACCGCCACTCGTTAGCGTCGTGTCCTTATTATTTTTAGCTACTCCAAATGACTTGTTCTTTTTCTTATGTGTAATTGAAATATATTGCCGTAATATTCGTCGGACCGAGACTACCTCTCGAGCACATCAGCTTGAGTTTTCATTACTTGGGGAAGTGATTTTTTTCATGAGACAGAATAATTATTCATTTTCATACCCTAGCCGAGTGGAGGTTCTTGAAAAGTTCTCTCGAGTGCCGTGACCCCAAATATTGAAATTTAAATTGAAGCCGCAGTACACTTTTTTATGTAAATAAAAGAAATGTGATGGGCATACCTTCCTGCGTTTTATTAATTTTTTCTTGAGACCAATATTTATTGAAATTATTTTTTTATATGGCACGAAGTTTTAGAAAGGTTCGTTTTGATGCTATTGCTAGTAAAATGATTTATAAATTTGCAATGTTGGCAACGAAAACCTTTAACAAAGCGTCGAGTGAACGTGAAGACCACTTCCTATTTTCCAGCTCAATCTGATTTATTTTGAGACGAGGTATCGCCTTATTGAAAATGCTACTCTGACCATTCTAAACGGCGAACACGAGTGTATAAATCCGAACATAAATATCAGAATTAAAATACGTACGTTATAAATCCCAAGGGGAAAATTGCCAATGAATGTTGATAATCTGCATACTATCCGCAGAATTACTACAAATGTGTCGTGTTAGGGGCTTTCGTGAGTTCAATCGTAAAAGTAATTATAGTAAAAGGGGTTGTTTAAATTAAATGCGAGACCAGTGCCTGGCGCAGTCGGTGGTCGTAGGTCCGCCTAATAGCAGGGTAAAACATTCTAGTACACTAGTTATTGGCAGTTATCCATAACTCACGGAACGTCTCGTGACCATGCACACAGAACTCGAACCCAATAATTTTTATATATATATTTGGAAGGTTGCATTACTTTATTATACTTTCTGTGCAAAATTAACTATCATATATCGTAGTTTTATTTCCGCGAAATAAATTACTATAACATTTGCTTAAATAATTATTGGAGTATTGAATAACTGTGTTTTTTATTTACTTTATCTATAAAATATATAAAGTTCATTTTATGAATACAAGCACGTCAAAAAACATTTTATCTTGATTTGAATAGCTCGTACAAAATTAAATAGGTATATCAATTTTCTATAAGCGTGAGATAAAAACAGTCGTTTTTATTAGTGAACATCACCGAGAAGGGGTAGACCCGGGATTGATGGATGAGTTCCGCGTGACAGCAGCAAGCCCGCCGTGACAAGCATCCTTAATGCTGACGTAAACATATAGCTTATCATTATCCACCAATCTGTTCCGTTTCATCGAATTATGCCCCTGTTTAATCGGTAACAATTCAGACATAAGTGTCACCATTCAGATTAAGACCAAGGTTACAATAACGAAATCCATAAATCAACAAATAAATTGACACGAAAATAATTCTTCATTACATAAAACAAAATTAAGCTTCTCAAAAGTAGAAGCTCGGCCAAGTTTTATTGTCTTCGAAACTCGAAAAGTAAATTACTCGTACAAATTCGGGCGGCGTTAAATCTGGGGCTTATCAGAGGGTTCGAGTGAGATCCTTAAATTGAGAAAGAACCATCGCGACGACACCGGCCGGCCTCGAGACGTCGACACCTTGCTACGACTGCTCAGATTAAAAAAGTTTAATTACTGCTTATCTATTAGGAAAGGAGGCATTTCTTTTATTCGAAGAGCGCAGCTGATATTCCTCGGAAACAGGCCAAAGTATTAACGAAGTCCTATAAATCCAGAAACCTATTTGCAACGGCTTTATTGTTTGCTGTATTTCATAGAGGTCTTTAAAAGAGGGTTAACAATATATACAAATACGTATCCTTAAATTATGAATTATGGATCAGTAAATTAAATTTTAGATTATGAAAATATAGGTAGGAACCCATAAATATAGTTTAACTATATAAATATCGTTTCTTATTTTTAAATGATATTAGAAGAATATTTTTCTCAAAATATTGAGTTAAGCTTCTCTAAACTTTATATATTATACTGCTTTTAAATCCTGATAAATGTAATAGGAGAAATAAAATTTTATCTTAAGATCAATATCAATAACAAAAAGTAACAAGTGTACTTAATAGGATTATAAACCCGAGCCTCTTAACATCGCGTAATTTACACCTTAATAAGTTTTCCGATTAAGCTCGTAGATGTTTATGAAACGCTTTTAAATTCCAAGGAATATTCGCTATTTTATAGATATAATTATTACAGTGAGTAAAATGTGAAAAAAGGACTATGTATGTGACATAATATCTATTATCGTTTTGACTTAATCTTTAAAAGTAAGGTGGTGGACTAACTCTCTTAATGAAGGTCAGAAATATTTAGAATTTATTAAAAGAGAGCTAGAGCTATAAGGAAATGCATTTGGCTTTAATACTTTAATCATACAAAAACATATGTACAATAAATTGTAGTTAATTAAGCGATGGGTGTCAGCGTAGTTACTATGCATTATATACCCACATATGGAACTGAAATTTTCCATAAATGGCCCGTTTACTAGTAAGCGATCGAACGTCACGCGGCATTTAGCTGTCGGATTATTAACAGTTAGTGGGATCAAGAGGATTAAATCTGTTTAATTTGCATTTTACTATAACGACACCGCCCTTAAGCTGAACTGATAATACGGATTAAGTAACAATTCGCAAACGCCTTAAACCCCTCAAATCGTTTGTTTAGCCAACCCTTCGCGATGAAAAGAAATGAAATCTGTTTATAAAATTTTAGTAGATAAATTTTATATTGAATAATTAATTATTAAGGCCAACCTTTTACAAAGAATGTATTTATCATTCTCAATGTATGACTTATATTTGATGATTTTAATTAAATTGCTAGTAAAGATTGATATCCGCCAATACAATGAGGCACCATTCAATTTTCCCTCGTAAGTCAATTTCCAAATTCGTGAGTTTACGACATGTAATTTTCTTAAATGGTCATCTTTAGTTCTTTATGACTCTTTATCTTGTTAGTGTAGGGTTTATAAGTCAAATGTCTTTATAAAAGACATCCATTTATCGGACTTGAATAATCGTAATTATTAGATTGTGAAAGATTTTTTTTGTAATTGTATAATTATACAATCGCAATAGAACGTGAAGTGGTTGTATTAGTTCGTTTAAATGCCAAATATTTTGAGAAATTAATACATTCTAACTATTATAACGTTTTGCCGGAAAAAATTTGCAATGATGACTTTATAATAGAAATGAATGCACGACTCACGCTACCAAACTTGCCTGGAATATCATGCGCCAACTTTGCAAGAATTGGATTTTAGGAAAACTGTAGCTACGATCTTAAGAAGTACTTACAAATTACGAATTTATTTAGGAGGAGGATGATTTAAATTATTTAAGCTTTCAAACATAGACGGTTGGTCAGACATTGAATATAGTAAATAGGTATCTATTGAATTAGTCAAAAGTATTGATGAAAAGAATTTCACTTAAGTATACTTATTACATTTAAATATATCGAGGCAAATGTATATTATCAAAGGACCTAAAATATTAAGACAAAATAATACGTATTGTAATATAGAATACATGCAATCTCTTTGTGATTTCAATAATATTGTTTACCTAAAGGACTCTAAAGCCGTTAACAGAAAACCATTCTGAGCACGGTTCTAACATACCTAATAGCTTTACGACTATTCCCTTATAAAAAAAACATTCCAATTTATTATTGAGAATTGAATATTAAGTCAGTAATTAATAATAAAATGAGGTTCTGTGGAGCCTGAAATCTATTAATTTGACCGTAAAGCTCGGCCATTACAGGCGAGTCGCCAATTATTTCAGTCTCCCTCGGTAATTAAATTCTATGATGTTCGCCAATCTAAGACAGACGCCGTTTACGATACTCAAATTACAGTTTCATTACCCGTAAAAAGATATAAGTGAATAAAAACTCAGTAACGATTATTTAACTCCGAGTAAATGCATTTCGACACTCGTTAAATGCTTCAGTAAAAAATAAAGACTATTTTTTATAGGCGCTCTTATATTTTCTTTTTAGAAAGCTGTCGTGGCTTTGACCAATCTGCGTACCATGATCACGCATCACGTTCTGCCCTTTTTTACTAAGTATTCTTTTAACTAAAGTAGAGATGAATCCGACAGAGTGAACATAATGTCCAACATACTTTATGATAATAAATTGACTAATTAGATATCTCACAATATATTAGTAGTAAATTGTTACAACAATTTTATAAATAAAAGAAAAGTGTAATGTGGCAATATAATATGGGGCAAATATCTTATAGTTAGTGTAATTGGACGGATATTTTAATGGCATAAGTACTACTGAACGAATTTACTTTAGTAGATTTTAACTGTTTACTTTTATTTCTCTTAAAATTATGCATTCATTTTTAAAACTACTATGACATGAAAAATAAAAACACATTTAATTCTAAAATAATTTATTTACTTTTGCGCTCTTTTATAAAACAATAGCTTATAATCTATCTTAACGAGTTTTTACAATAAACATTTAACTACAGTTAGCGATCCTTTCGGATATTTACAATTTACAGTCAATTTAAAGTATTAAATAAATAAATTGATTTCCTTTGCAAAATTATTTCAACGTTTTCAATAATAATAGTTAAATAATAACAGAACAAGAAATCTCAAGGACACGTAATTTATTTTATATAACATAAAAAATATGGAGCAATATAAAACCCTGTATTATTCTATGACAACTTCAGATAAATATATTTATTAAATTATAAGTACCATTTGCGCATATTTTTTCTCATGAATGGGCTGTCTTGAGTAAAGTAGTAAGGGTTGCTCAACATTTTCAAACTATTTTGCAGCATAAACATAATGAAATAGAATGAAGTAAAAAAAGCTCAAAAAGCTAAAGTCGAAAGTACTATTATTATTCCTAGTCACCTTATACATTTATATAATTAAGTATCTATTCAATTATTGTAGAATATTTAATGGCATTTCTTATAGTTTATAATTTATTGAATCAACATTTAATAATTGAAGCATGTTTAAATATTAACAATTTAACATATAATATGTAATTTACAATGGAACCAATGTCTAATACTGTTAAATCTTTCTATTCACTGCGATTTATTGCTTTATTTTCAATTAATCATAACTTACAAACTAGGTTAACTCATCATTTAGAATACACAAAATATTATAATCCTAATTTATTCATACTATTAAGCATGCTTCACAAGGCACTAATCTAGCGAGATTATCAATAAAACTTAAACGAAAACATTGGAAACAACGACTATTAAATTCGGTTTCAATTTCCGAACGGGACCTAAAATTACATTTTCGGCAAATTAATATTAACACCTATTAACGAAAACTTAACTTACCATCAATGGATTAAGTTTTAAGGGTCCAAATGAACATATCATAGACAAAATAATACGTGTAGTTTATAATATATTATTTATAAATGCTACGGCGGTCCAAACATACAAGAATGTTTGGAAAACAAGCCTGACACAGATTATATCTTAAAGCTAAATTGGCGTTTATATTGCTCTCTCCGTAATCAGAATTTCGGACGCAACACATGACTTTCTATAGGCTCGACTAAGTAATTGCTTACGTAGTTACCTACTTCTAATGAAAAGGTACTTGTGTTGGTCTTTTGTACATATGTATTTATGTATAATATATTCCAGTTCATTTGTAGAGAAATAATTACAACACATTTTGAATTCAAATACGCAAACTGATATCACAGCATTTTTAGTGATTATCACTATACAATATCTCTTACTATTTACACTTTTTAAACAAATTTAATGACTGTATTTAGTGCTTTATCTAATGTAGCTTACATGGACATCAAATTATTATAAAATAACTTTTAAATTTTACGTAGATGCGACATATTATTCAAGAAAATCATTGTTAATATTAAACTCTAAGATAAATTATACAATCAAAATCAGGAATCAATATCTTAACATTATAATTACGATCGTGACTCCCTTTGCATCAGAAGACAAACAAATATCAATCATCTATCATGAAACGCAGTCAACGGAACGACCGACAAATGTATTTCAACATATAATTCCCTTAGAAAATAATGCTCCCCTCGGTAATTTCACAACAATAAGCTAATAAAACGTTCGAGTCATTCCATCCAAAACATATTTATATCCGTCAATTATCATATTTCGATTCAGGAGGAATGAGATTGGTTTCCGTTCACCGATACCGAAGACTTTGATGTTGTTATTTTTTGCTTTCAAATTATTTTAGGAGATTTTCGAGGTATTATTAGTATAGATAAGTATAAGATAGTCATTAAATGAGAAAACATTGCTAAGATGCTTACTTGGGATGTAACATAAAAATCCTAACTTCATATTTCTTGAATGGCATCTCTGTTTAATAAAAATAAACGAAGAAATATAAACATATTTGAGCCTACAACTAAAATATATAGAACATGTACATTATTTGCTCTCAAGCTAAGGCTGGGATTAAACAATAGCAGTCTGCATGCAACGTCAAGCGATTTTTTATTTTCCATATTCCATAGGTCTTATACATTTTTTTTCGTTAATTGAAAAGCTCAATGAATCCTATCACCGCAGCGACGCGACAATCTCGTTGCTCATGTTGTTCTGCTGGCTCGAAGAGTTCATATTTTTAGAACACTGCTGTAAACAAAGATATCGCTTATATATGACCATTAAATGGTATCCGGTCTGTTATAACTTTTTCCCTTATTAGATAACTTCCTATCTGATATGCTACCATTATTTTTTTTTTTAGTAAAAGGATTAAAAAGCAGTCGTTTGTATTATAATTTATAGTAAACATTTTAAGTAAAAATAAAATTTGTGAACCTGAATAATTATGCCCTAAATATTATCCCTATACCTCTAGCTTTACCTCGAAAAAGTCAAATAATTCCCCAATAGGTATATTACAAACTTTTTAAAACTCAATGCCTTAAGCGTTTTCGTTTTAATCAACTTACAATGTCTCAGTGTATATCGTTAATTATAATCACATTATCTTTACAAATTCCATATACGAGTATAATCATAACTCAACAACGATTTCAAAGTATGAGAGCTAAAGAGCTTTTAATTAATATAACGATACTATAACAAGTATCTATTTCAAATTAAACTTTCTCACAATAACGCGAACGGATAATACAATTATGTCAATTGGTTAACTTAGTTCTTCATTGAAAAGTCCTTCAATTCAATGGCAGTATTCTACACGTAAAGTTATAACAATTTTGGTATTAAGTTCTCACATGTAAATGTTGAACACATTATATATTTATAGCAATTTTGTAAGCTCTAAATACGGTTTAATTAATCGTGACAATCATATATCGATCGTACTAATACATTGTATTTATTTCTTGTTACAAATTGTTGTATGTGGGAAACACGCAAATTTTTGTACGTTTCGTAGATGAACAATTTCGTTTTCAACTATATTTGTGTAGATGCAAACATTGTAAACGAATTTAAGAATTATTTATGTAATAAAAGTCCAATATATGTCTAACAAATATTGCAGTAAAACAGTAAAAATGCTTACCATTTGTCGCGACTCCCAGGCCTTCATTGCACTCTTATACTTCTCAAACTCATGACACCAGTCGGAGTACACTTGTCTGTACTCCTGTGATTTATTCGGCTGCGTACATCTGAGTACAACAAGAAACTTTTAATTGAGGAAATTTACTACGCTACTTGTACCTTTATACAACATCGTAGGACGGATCGATGTAAGGAGTTGGCAAGACAAAGCGGGTAAGATTTTTTTTGTTAAGTATTAGAGTTTTCTATTAGAAAAAATTCTAGACTAGCTAGTTTGTACAAATAAGCTTCTTCTAAAATTCTACTACGAGTAATCAATAAAATATTTGATGAAAATTGTCTGTAATTCATAACGAGATTGTCAAATAACCAAATTTACGGATTTCGGATGTCGGCGTGAAAAAACCTTACGAAAAATCTAGTTTACTTCATATTATTATCGATTTTATAGTTCGATGAATTACCTCTGTATATCGATATCTAGATTGTAAGAAGCGACGAGTGTAGGTCCGAAGTAGCACTCGTAGCGGCCGCGGTCCGACTCGGTCACCGACAGCAGCACCAGCCCGCGCTCCGAAGTTAGCAGAACTCGCTCCCAACTGCAACCATTTCGCGACCTTACTACAGAGATTCTTAAACTTCTTAACTCTTGATAGGTACCGACCACTTTCAAAATTTCACAAATGTCATGAAAATGCATCACGGAAATACCAAATGTTAAATAATTTAATATAAATTGCAACACTATCCCTTGCTAATCCGGTCTATGAGTTAATGTCAGGAGCTATAAAAAATGGATTTCATTACGAAAATACACAAATATAATAAAAATTTATTAATCGTTATTTAATTAATTTGTAGTGTATTAGTACCTAATAATTGAAAAGATTTGAGAATTACTATTGAGTGCATATTTCTATTCTTTTTTATAGAAGGTACAATGAATGGCTGCGATCCCCTTACAATCATGTCATGAAGCCCGTAGTGGACCTTAGTTTAAGGCACCCTGGTTTAGATGCTATTACGAACTAATTTTGTTTTAAGCGCTCGCCACAATTTCGGAAGCAACTTCTGCGGCACACACTTTGCTGAATTTACGGCTAGGTAACATGTTTTGTTAATTAATTAACATTTAATTTTGGTTACGTAAACATATTAAATTGTTTTCCTGAAATTATTATGCATGACATGAGTTATGCACTCGAGTTAAATTAAATCTACTGTGATTTTGTTCCTCACGTTTATTTAGTTTCAGTTATAATTAAATCGAGTTTATTTTTATAGTACCTACTTATTATCTCATGATGAACCAAAAATGAAATATACAACTAATTGGATGTATGAATATTCAGGTGAGATTGAGTGAATTCCAAATGGAAAACTCATGTATACCTAAAATATTTTAAGTGACGAAGTTTAAAATATCATTTCTAATAATATCGTGTGCTACTTACTTATAAGTGATTTTATATCGTCCCCTTTCCCGCGAATGATGATACCACGCCACGTTCTGATCTCGTAAAGCTTCAGGCGTTTTTCCAAACGCTGCAAAATGTACGCTCTGTCCGTAGCCAGCTCGGATTGTTTTTAGTGGAGCGCTCGCTTCACATATCGAGGGAGTGGAGTTAGTTGCGTCGTGGAGGAGACCGGGGCTGTAAGGACGACAAGCACCCACTTCCTTATCCCAGCCGCAATACGGGTCTAATACGCAGCGCACGCAGCTGTCATACCTAAACAAGTTCATAAAATGAATTTCTTTGGTAGTAAACTTTGTTTAATTTGAGTAAAATAAAAGTTAATTTAATTAAGTAAATTACAATTTACGCAGTTCTAAATCAAACACCTGTATCCAGGTTCTCTTCGAGAGCGAAGAGGAGTTGGTTTCTTTCTAAGTATATGACCCGGTTTCGTTACGTGCATGAACACAAGCATCAAGTGGAAATTAGCGCAGTCCGTTATCTATGGCAAGATACAATGCAAGTGTCTGTCTTTAGAACGAAGAAATTTAAATGAATGGCGTCTTAGTATTCATCTTGAGATTATCTTACCTATGCGCACAAGCACGGAGAGGAAGCTGTCGTAGCCTGTTGTCCGTGGCTAGATACAGCGCGTGCGTGTGTCGCGACAGCGCGAGCGCGCGCACCGGCTCGTCGCCCGCCGCGCGCCAGATGTCCGCCACGCGCGATCCGCCGCCCGCCCACTGCACTATCTTGTATACTTCACCAGCACCTAATCAAGCCATTATATTAACCTTTGCTTTAGGATCACGTATAAACACCCAATTGCACGCGCCGTAGCCAGGATTTACAAAATGAAATACATTAATATTACATCTTGTAATTTACAGTGTTTTACAATTACAGAGCAAAGTGTGACATTTCGGTCAATTTCAACTTAAAGAAAAAACATTTGTTAATTTTCTTTCACTGCATAATTTCACGCATTAAGGGAAAGCACTACTTAGTACTTTTGAAAATGCTCGATATATTAAATAAATATAAAGATGTAGTTGAAACAAACAACGTTAAGCATTATGCCGCGAAATGCGCTCTAAGCTATAATCGGAAAACTAGGATAGCTTTTTGCTTTAGATATACTTTTCTGTTCTACCTTGTTTTGTTGTTTATACTCATACCCCAAACATTGTAAATTTAATTTAAAAGTGTATTTTTGCAATGTGGGGATCAAATCCTAGAACCGAAACAGAAAACTGAAGGTTAGGCAAAGATAATTGTTTTTTCACAAACTGTGAAACCGCCTTTTAATAATTTGACTCGTCATAAAATATAAGCTGTCCTAAAATGAAAATAAATTAAAAATCAAGATATTTTTATTTACGAATTTTTAAGTTGAAAACGGTTCTGATAAAAACGTTATAGAAATTTTAAGCTTCAGACGACAAAAAAAGAATGACCTTTAAATTTATTACTAAAATAACCTTTAACATTTTACATCTCTGTAGTTGGCGTAAAATACTACTTTGAGTGATAAATTATTTTATAACTACAATATCTATTTTCTGAAAACCAGATTATTATTTTTATAAAATTGATATTTTTCATTATAGCATTATATATAGTTAGGAATAACATTATTAAATTTCGGCTAAACCCTAACTAACTTATTTTATTTAGCCTAAGTTTGTAAGTTTAACTATAAGTGAGGGCTTAAAATTAGCAATAATTTATTTTGAATTTCGTGTTTTTTAGTTTTGTAACAAATTGCTGTTAGCTATTCGAATAAAATAAAAAATAAACCCACAAGTATGTTCGAGCTGTTAGTGCTAGCAATTGTCACATATAACAGTAACGAATGATAGTCGTCACAGAATCGATGAACTCACTGGTGCCAGCGTAGAACACGGTGTACGTGATGTCATCAGCCAGCATATCAACAGTCTGCCTGTCGACGACCAGCGTCGTGAGCACGAGATCACGTTTGTAGAAGGCGGGCGAGTCGCCATCGTGCCTCACCGCCGCGTCCATTAGCGGATGTGACCTGACACACAATCGCTTATCTTTGTACCCAACCAAATGAACTCATTTGCATTTTACAAAAGAAAATGCACTAAAGCCTTAGTAGAGTACAAACTTAAACTATATTATGTATACTAATATTAGAAGAGAGTTAACTTTGTATCTTCGAAACTTATACGTTCTTATATGAAACACACGGGCGAAAAATATTAAATAGTGAGCCCAGTTAAGTCGTTACAATGCCAGTTTATTCATAACACTAGAACTTTATTATCAATAACGTTATTTCTTTTGTCATATTGTTAAAAGGACAGTAATACATTTAATTATGTAGTAGACTTTACAATTCGCTCGAGTATTGAAGACAGTTTCACAAACTCCTAAAAACCATTCTCCATTAATCCATTACAAAAGCAATAATTTATCTGAACTAATTTAGTGGCACGCCGTCAATTAAGACGCGGGTAGGCGTGTGACTCAGTGTGACCCAATTAAGGAACACACGCGGCAAAACTAATGTCAGGTATAAAACCTTGTTGAGATTACTCTTCTGGGAGTGCAAATCCGATTTCGCGCTTTCCATTTTTGACGTATTTCAACGTCTAAATTTTGATTTTGTTTTCTGCTTGTTCTCGAAGATAAGGAGCCACCTCTGAATTAATTTGACTTTAACATGTTTAAAATGTAGTAACGTCTGTCTTAACAAAAATTACCTATAAACTATCAATTCCCGAAGTTTAAATAAATTAAGTTTGAATAAAAAGCGTTCTCAAAAGCAGCATTCTAAGCTAGTGAGATAAACACACCTGATAAAGTTAAGAACGTTATCAGGAAGGGCCTCGGTGTTGTTGACACAAGTGCCGGGACGGGGCTCGGGCACTCTCGCGCGGAGGACCGGCAACCACGCCGAACTCGATGTTGCCTGATAACATTATCATTTTAAATACGTTACGGATAAATTACACAAGATATTACAAAAGCCATATGTTACTGAAATGTCGCTGAGACCTGTGTATGTTACTGCTTTTTTTGTTAAAAGTATTTTGAGAGTAAATTTACGTTACAAAATACTCGCTATTTAAAATAGCTTCGCTCTAATGTTAAACTCTAAAAATAAAATGGGATAAACTTTTTTCATTATGTTAAAAGTATTAATAATTGAGTCTATGAAAATGATGAATAAATATTTTCAGGACATTTATACACAGTGCAATGTAGTTCCAAGCTAAGCCGAAGCTTGTGTTATGACTTTTCTTTTGTAAATACATACATATACAATACATAGCAACAACCCAGAACCCAGAAAAATAAAAATATAAAATGAGCAATGTATTTAATAAAGCTAACCTAACTCTTTATCAACACACACCTGTTCCTTAAATCTTCCAGCAAACGCTTCTTGTATGCTGTCCATCGAATAGGTACAGATAGCAGAACCAACAAGCCCGTCACTGGCGCCCGTCGTGAACGCCGCGTAGAACTTGCTCGTATCCCCCGGCATTTGGTACACACTTTCTGTACCAAACAATTAACCCCTTAATAAGAAAACTTACCAGATAATAATATAACTCACGAATGTTTAGCATATATACTATTACTACAATTATGCACAATAATGTAAACTAAGACTTATTATACAAAATATTATTAAAACATAAAATATGAAATTTGAGTAACGTACCAAATGTTTCCTTCACAAATAAAGATGTTGTGAAATGGCGTACTAAGCACTGAGTCTCAAACATTGTATACTGAGTTAACTCTTTATGGCAATATAAAGAAATTCAATTTAAACAATGTTGCCTTCTTAGTTCAAGGAAAGAGCTATATACCTAGTTTACGCAAACTTAAATTTATATAAGTTTCGTGCTTTAATATAACTTACGTATTTCATCAAAGTAGAATGGAAATTCGCCAGGTATGCTACAGTTGAGCCTGGCTTTTAGGTAAGTAGCCCAATTTTGACTCAGTATATGCTTGCCACCAGTATCTTGTTTGCACACTCTGGCCACACGAGAGTAAACAGCTTTACCACAGTTCATGAACTCCACAGCAGTTTCCCGAAAAAAGAATAAAACATAGTCTCCAACATCGAACGATCCCACAAAATTGGTTTCTGAAATAAATGGAAATTTAGATAGGCAATCACGCTTAAATGCCTTTGCAGATCATGAATTCACAAAGCATTTTGTGGGTTAATTACGACCGTGCGAGTTACAGTTCTCACTACACTAAAATCTTATCAGCCTTTTATGCGCACTCGTTAGAGTAACATGTTAATGTTACAGAGTGCAATAATGGTGGTCGTAATGTAAAAAACGGTTTGCAATACTCACTGTCTAACCATTTGGAGTCATACTTGAGCGTCCTTTTAAAATTGAAGCGCTTTTGTCCCGTCCGAAAATCGAAGAGGTCATTTCGAAAAATGACGGGATCTGCTTTAGTGAACTCGGCGTTGGTGCCGGCGTAGAGCGCTGGCAGCCCGCCGGGGTTGCCCCTCGTGACCCACACCGCAGTGCTATTGTCAGCCGGGTCATAGGGGCACTTGGCCACTCCGAGCCCCACTCCTGGCACATACTCGTGCCGCGGGAGGTGTGTTAGATTTAACTGCGCGGAACATAATCGTCATATGGAAACTGTTTATTTGACACGAGTTAATAACCGAAACGAAACCATTTGGCACTTGGCAGTTTTTTAGTT
>JADANM010005989.1:4871163-4887112 GCA_026213755.1 Eurema hecabe | reverse complement strand
GTTTCAGTCCTACTCACGTAATACAATCTCGTTGCTTAGGGTTCCGTTTTACTAATATTTCCCTTTCGTCTCTTCATTTATTTATGAAATTACGAAACTGTAAGTAGATGTAAAATATTATTATATAGTTTTGAGGTATATTTTGATTTAAGATTTCCTATGTTGTTAACGCGTGCCACATTTAACAATATTACAAACTAGGTATGTGATGTAATTTTTTAAACATTTTTTGCCAATTAGCATAATACCTAACCTTAATTTACCTAACCTTATAGATACCTAACTGATCTCTCATGGTACGATTGCTATCTGACTTTTTTCTTGGGTGGAAAATAATCAGATTTTACGAAATTCAATTACAATTACAGTGATCATGTAAAAAGCTTAGGAGCCATATTTGGGGCCCTGAGAAGATGCAATGGCATCTCAACAAACTTAGACATTAAATTATTTTGTATAAACAGGCGTTTCCGCGTAATGGACTTACCTACCGTAATGGCCTTGATTTTACAAATTACACTTTGAAATACCTAAGTTAAAACTTAGTGTATAAAAAAGTGTTAACGAAAAAAGGAAGGTTTCTATCTATATGCACATTTGGCAAATAGAATCGGAAGAAAACGGTTGTTTAAATATGAAAAGGTTCAGATAAGGTTAAATGAAGGCTTTCTTGAAAGGACGTGAAACAGTGCGAGGGACAAATCAAATAATAAAGGTAAATTATTTTATATCGGAGCCAAATTTATCGGATAAGAGCCATGTTTAATATTTTCTATGAGTTATTTATTGCTTACTTAACTTAACGGTACTCGATTTTGTTTATATTTGGCCCCAACAATACTATTTACCCTATTGATTTATATTAGTTACTATCCAACAAGCCCCTACTTCGATTTTGTTGAAATAATTAGTTTTAGGGTGAAAGACAATTATTTTGAAATACATTGCGTCGTGTCACGCTGCTTATGCACGCAAATAAGTTTAGGTACCTTTTAATTTGTTCAAAATTTTGTTTTTAGAATAAGTATTCTGTAAATTTTTTAATGATTAAAATTAATGGAAATAAAATAAGAACAAATGTAAATTTTGTAAAATTTTATTTATTTGTAAGTTAATACATTACAAGTAAGGCAACATTAGCCAAAAATAAAAGCTAAGTTAATTGTGAAATAAAATAACCATTTCTATTCATAGTGTGATCTAGCTTCACTAGAAGGAATCCTATTACTATTGTTACTTTTAAAATAAAACCTTTCATTAATACGTTGTAAAAACTAAAATTAAGAGGCGAAAGTCCGTATCATTGTGATACACATTATAAAAAAGCAAGGAGGACACATTTATTTAATAGCATTTAACTGTTCAAGGTGGGAACATTATATACCCCCGTGTGCACATTCTGGATGTTATAAAAAATGTTATTTATGAAATTAAAGATATTTTGATAAATTGTGTAAAGCTCTTTGCGTGTGTCCATAGATAATAAATATTTAGCACGGGCGACGGTCAGGGCCGCGGCGACGGGGAGCAGCCTTCAGGATATTATCTACGCGAAGAATGACTTCAGCCGCTTCCGAAGCTGAGAGCAAGACCTGTCGCTTCACTACGTACGACTCTGTAATGCCGAGCGTCTTCATGTCACCCACGCGACCGTTCTCCATGTCTGAAATTTTATATCGATTAACTATGCTTTCTTAAATAGATTTTTAGCAACAGAAGCTAAGTGTTGTTTGACTATAAATAATTATGGCGACACTGCGTTCTTAAAGTTCAAATAAAAATTTCAACCCATTTATAAAATTACCTATTAACTAAGGAACCATCTATACCGATATTATAAGTGATTTGTAACTTTGTTTAATCACTAGATTTGTAATATTTAAAAGTTTTACATCTAGAATATCACTATGACAATTCACATCACTATGAGGAGGCCTCTGGCCAACTCATAGCGGGTCTGGAAACAGGCAGCCACTGATGGGGATACAGAAGAGTCATACAGCGGCAAGAGGTGAAAAAGTCGGGTTTTAGATGGTCCAAGATAATCTGCAGTCTTACCCCAGTGACTGTAGGTATGCGTGCTCATCTCTACAAAATAAAAATGTATGGTTCCTCACCGAGTCCCATGGTGTTCTCGGCCTGCGCGTGGTGCGCGCGCAGACGGGCGATGAGGTCCGCGCTGTCGTAGCCCGCGTTGTCGGCGACGGCGGCGGGCAGGCGGCGCAGCGCCACCGCGAAGGCCTCGGCCGCCGCCGCCTGCTTGCCCGCCGTGCGCGCCGCCGCGCGAGACACCGCCTCCGCCATCAGCATCTCGCTAGCACCTGCACACACCGACACACAATTCAATATACACCCATCATCATGTAACACAGTTCATCAAGATCTCGCTCGCACCTGCATACACCAAGACCCGATTCAATATATAGCCGGAAACAGTCAACCTATCTCATAACATCACCCTCACACCTGCACATACCAAGAATCAATATACCGTAACAAACATTTAACACACACTTATATGTAGGTTTAGAGCCATGCCATGAGACGCAGGAGAGGTCATTCGATCGTTTATCCCATTAGGGTTACGTGGTCGTTTATAGTTTTTTTTTCAATTTTAGAGCTGGTAACATCCAGATGGCAGTAGACTAAATAAAATAATTAACCAACATCTTACCTAACTAATTATTAAAAAATAAAATAAATCAAAAAAGTTATACAAAACAATGACAAGGACATCACTGATTTTTCATTATAATATGTAGTTTAGTAATACAAAATAAAGGTCATAATTAATAAACTGAAATTTCAATGTACCTCCTCCGTAGATAACTTTGGGCTCCTTGACGGTGGCGGCGAGCACGCAGAGCGCGTCGTGCAGCGAGCGCTCGGCCTCGTCGATGACCTGCTGCGTGGCGCCGCGGATCACGATCGTGCACGCCGCGCCCAGCTTCACTCCCGAGAAACGGATCAGGCACTCGTCTCCGATTAACACCTAGAAGGAAAAAAGATTTTTTAATTATTGAATAGCGCACCCCCCAGTTTAACATAAATGACTAGACCTTTCTCTTAACTAACTCTATTTAATAAAAAACGTAGTTTTAAAAATATAAAACATAGTATACATAGAAACAGATGGTAATTAAATGAGTTTTTATGAAAATCTTTGTCAAATATGTGTTTATTCACAAGATGTGTAGTAAAATATGTTAAGAAGTAATTTCTGAATTTGACACAATCTATGCATTTAAAATTTTAATATTTTAGGACATTACATACTCATACTTGTATGCACAAGCAGGAATGTAATTATAGCATTATGTATTATATATTATTTTTGCAATAATTACCTGTTCTATAACTTTGCAGTGTCCTAATTTGACTTTTTCGGGTGAATCAAATGTTGATACAATTTCACCCCCGGTAACAAGCGCAAGGCGTTCAATGCCATCAAAATCAGCATGTTCAATGGCCATAACCCCAGCATCGGCGAATAATTGTTCTGGGTAGTTATAGATTAACTGTCTGTCAAATAAAAAATATATTATATAGGCATTATGACATTTTATTGAGGAGTGTGGAAAAGCTATTCTATTAGTTTTGGTGTACACCAGGACAGTTACATCCATGAAATGAAATACATTGCATTTTTGTTGGTAAGTGGGATATTTGTTGCTGAGATGTAATTCATTATTTAAGGAAAATGTTGATAATTACCCAAGTTAGTCGTGGTTAGCAATCATTAAGGTATAAAATACAGGTTTCTAGAAAGATAATGCACAAACCTGTTAATAAATACATTGCATTTGTGAGCTAAAATTTTGTTCACTTTGTCCTTCATTTTTTCTTTTTCAGCAACCTCAAGCTCTGCAATCTTGGCCATAGAGTCCACTTTGATTGTTGAACCAAAAACTTTTATCTTGTCAGTGTCCATCGGAGTATTAGCAATTAAGATATTAGCATTCTCAATTTTCTTTGGTTGGTGCACTCCTACCTTGAATATAAAAAACACATTTAAATAATATAATCAATAAGCTAACTTCGATTGTAAATTAGCAATAAATGTATTTGATAGTCTATTTATAATAATAATAAAGGACTACCATAGTATATCAAAAAATAATGATCAAAAAATATACCTTCTTATTTAAGAGGAATCCTTCATCTAGGAATGATTCTTCAAGAAGCCCACCAGAGATCTTAATAATCTGTATAGCCTTCAAATTACCAGATCCTTTCAGCCTCAGTACTGCATCTACGGCTAACTTTGTGAAATGTCTGAAATAAAATAATACAATATTAAATGAATATGTATTATATAAAAATGGTTTACAACAAGATTTGTGTACCTACATATTTGGAAATAAAACATTGGTTGATACATTCTCAAAAAAAAGTATTTCTTAGTGATAAATTTTAATAGGCAATGATTCTTACTCTTTGTGGTTAGATAATATCTTGGAGCTTAAAGTTGTGCGAGCAATATTTTCCAAATCAGCCCTGAGTGCAGCTTCATTGAAATTCTTTTCATGATCAAAGCTTGCATCTGCCAATGCTTGTTTAGCAGCATCAACAGCAATACGCCACCCAGCTATTATTGTTTGAGGGTGTAGCTTTTGCTCAATTAATTTTTCAGCTTCTCTGAGAAGCTCAGCAGCTGAAAGAAAAGAACAGATAGATTCTGGTACAAGTATTTATAAGATTAGTTCTATTAAGACTTTTTTTACCTAATACTGTGACTGATGTGGTCCCATCGCCGACTTCATCATCTTGTACTTTTGACATATCGACTAAAATTTTAGCAGCAGGATTATCTACTCCTACGGATTTTAAAATGGTAGCCCCATCATTTGTTACTTCAACCTAAAATTTAAAAGTATCATAAAACATCTATATAAAATTAAAGAAGATCAATGAACCCTATATTTATATTATATTTCGCGTACCTGTCCAGAATTCCTGCCATAGGAAACCAATATTTTGTCCATTCCCTTAGGCCCTAATGTACTTTTTACTAAGTCACCAATTGCGATAGCTCCTATGAAGCTAGACATACGGGCAACCTCGGCTTTTTCTTCTTCCGCCTCATTCTTCAATATTCTGATAGGGTTTAGAGAAACCTGTAAGTATTTTTGAAGAAATTTTAGTTTTTGTCAACATGTGCAGTCGTATATTTTAAAATAACATGTGTCTAAAATATCTCAATAACAAAAATGTATATTAAGGTTTGAAGAAATAACAAAGATACGTACCATTTTTAGCCGTTAATTAATTGAAAAGATATAAAACTCTACGTTAAATATAGAAAATAACCAATAACTTCACCGGAGAATCACGAGAGACCTCTTTATTAATATTAAGAAAACAGATAACAAAAGAATTATAGAAAATAATTTATAATCTGTGATACACCACAGCAGATCTATACTTTTTAAAAAAGAACTTTTGTGCAAATTGTCATTTATTACTCCGTAGTTTTCTTAAATATTTCTATTTCTATATGACCTAAAGGTCTTTGTTACCAGGTCATTAAATAAAATAAAAAAAATTCTATTTCTATTTTATAGGTAAATTGTTTCTTAAACTTTTGTATTATAATTTTTTAATGGATCTTATAAATAAAATAGGGCGAAATCCAAACTTATATGAAGTCATGACATATTCAAATAATAATAAGAAAGATAATAAAAAAAAAATTAGATACACAATCTGAGAATAAGATAAAAAGATTATTAGGGATGGATAAGGATAAGAATATAATATTAGGGGTAGGTTATAGGTATTGAATTTTAAGTTTAAATTATTATTCTAATTTCTAGCCTGTGCTGCCAGATGCGGCTATTTAGCGCCGATTGGGCTATCTTCCTTATCGAGCGGCGATATTTTTTTTCCGCTGGCTACAGGTAGCCGATTAGGCTATATTTTTTTTTCAGAAATATTTAATTAAAAACCATTTTTATGCAGTAAAAAAAGAACTTTAACACCAACAATCAGTTTCAATAGTTTTTATGTATAAGTTATTGCATGGATTTTAAAACGTTAACTGTCTCGCAAAATATACATTTTATATATAGGTACATAATTTTATGTCAAATCCGAGTACTGCTATCTCGGGGCTACACGAGCGCTCTGGCGGGGCGGTTTGAGAAAAAATATTCTGGCAACACTGTTTCTAGCCAGTGTTTTATTTTGGCAAGTGGCAACACTAAATTGCCTGAGTCACATTATCACAATTTTATTGTGTAATGTGTCAATTTCATTTAACATTATTTTCTCTGTTCTAGAACGCCATATTTTTCTATATTCTTAACGACTTATTGTTATTAACAAGCTATAATACTTTGTGATTATTCACCATGGAAAATCAGGGAGGTACTTCTGGACCTAGAGTTAGTGATAAGAGATTAGCACAAACCCAAGCTAAAGTAGATGAAGTCGTTGGTATTATGCGTGTTAATGTTGAGAAAGTACTGGAGAGGGATCAAAAACTGTCTGAATTAGACAATCGTGCTGATGCCCTTCAACATGGAGCTGCACAATTTGAACAACAAGCTGGTAAGCTAAAAAGGAAGTACTGGTGGCAAAATTTAAAGATGATGTTGATTATCGGTGCTATCGGTGCTATACTACTCATAATAATTATCGTATGGGCTACATCTGGTAGCTCCAACTCCAATGCTACTTCTGCAGCGGTTACCCCTGCACCAGAAGCACCAGCAGGACGATAAAAACTTTCATTTTTCCAAAAGTAATTTTACTAAAAAGGTTTTTCGAAGAAGTACCGTGACTGAAGAAAAGAAACTATTTTGTAACGATTTACTCTTCATAATCTATTACTTGCACATATTTTAAAATACAAATCTGATGTTTACATGTAAATTTTGATATATTTTCTACACAACACTACTAGAAAACTGTTTACAAAGACCAGTGTTTATAAATGTTATCTTAAGAAGACTAGCAAATTGTTTCAGATTAAGATATATATTTATTTTAAAATATAAAAAAAACATGTTGGTAAGTATTACTGCAGTTTCAAACTAAGCAGTAATATCAAACCTTATCTTATTTGTAAGTATATGATAGGTATCTATATATCCATAAAAATTGTAAGCAAAATAATAGTTTAAGGTTTTGATGTTCAGTACTAAATTGTTGCTTTATGTGTTGTTATTGACAGAAATTTTATAACAAGTTATGCGCACAAAATGTATTGTATTAGCACAATGTTTAAACATTCATTTTTCTATAGTATCACTTTAAAGACTATGACAGGGTTTAAAGGTATATAGTCTTATTGGACATACCGCATAAGTATTAGTGACAAAAGGCCTTGAATAAAAGGCACACTAGAAAAGTCAGGCAATAAGTAAATACAAAGAATTTATAAGCCAGAAACCTCTAAATTAAGTCTCTTAAAATTTTTAATAAACCGTATTTGTAATAGCTACCATTTTATAAGCATTTTTAAACAGTTGTTATATGGGACCAACATTTATTTATAAGAAAATTGATTCACATTTTTTCAATATCTTCTGACTACATATTGATGTTGTGAACATAATCCAAGAAATAACCATCTCTTTATATCTTGTTGTTTATATTGTAAAACATAAAATAAATGTATGTATTATTTAAAGATGGTCTTTTACTTCAAAATCCCTTATCTCTAGATAAGATAATGCATATGATAAGAGAGGTTGTTAGACATAAATTGCAAAGTAAATGAATAAGATCTACATTCTGCATTTTATTCAATACAATATTCATATACTTTCCTTATTGTTATTTATCTGTCCTCTGAAGTTGTAAAAATGTAATGTCTAAGTTAACATAAAACAAGGAACCTACTGCTGTTTATTCAATCCATGTTTATTTAACATGGAACTTTCGAATTTGCCAAGTATCATAATAATACAACAATACTAATAATACACAATATCAAAGTAACATTTATAACAATATTAAATGAAAAAATCTCGGTTATAGCTGAAATGACGCTTTTTACGTTACCAAACTGCTAAAGTAACATAATTTTTTTATTAGGTTCTTAACTCCCCTAGAAGAAGAGTGGAAATAACGAGCTAATGAATGTTACATGAAATATCCTTCACACAAATATAATAAATTAACTGCCAATGCTTTTTACGAGTAAATTACAGGACCGATTTTGAAATTTGGCAGAGTGCTATCTAATACCAATAATCTACTTTCTGTAAAAATACAGACGGGAGCTGCAGATCACATAAGCAAATTGGAAGTTTAATCGTGATCTGTAAAGAAACAAAATAAATACAGGGTGTATTTAAGACTGCAATAACAGACTACTGAAAAGAAGCAAAATCAAACAACGAAGATAGTTATATATGATATATTTGTTTCGGTCGTGGTGTATTTCTACTGCTACTATCAAGTTAATATGTAAATTATATTTCAATACATAATATATTAATAGCGTCACTCGCCTACTTTAAATTAAATTTTGCTTCCGCAAATCATGATTAATACACCCACATACATAATACTCATATCATATCTTCTGTACAAATATAGAAATGTTGATCAAATAAAAAAACACATATTTCATATCCTTTTACGGTTCTGGTAGTACCTATGTATTGTATTTATGTATTGTATCATAAGCTGTAAGCTTACAGCTATAAATAATCACACATAGGTGATTTTTTCTAATTTATATACGAGGTAGACAAATTATAATAAGTAATTACCTAGTTAATTATAAATAACAACCATGCAAATATTTAATTGAAATTATTGAATACGTATTCATATAATAATAATCTATACTAATATATAAAGCTGAAGAGTTTGTTTGTTTGATTGATTGATTGTTTGAACGCGCTAATCTCAGGAACTACTGGTTTGAATTGAAAAATTATTTTTTTATTGAATAGACAATTTATCGAGGAAGGCTTTAGACTACATAAAATCACGCTGCGACTAATCGAAGCGAAGAAATAATGGAAAAACAAATCAACGGGGACGAAGTCGCGAGCAACAGCTAGTAACTAGATAAAAGAAGTATACGTATTAGGTAAAACAATTAACAACCAAAAAAGATACATCTTTACCTACTTTGAATTGTATTCCAGTTTCAGTATTCACCGGAAAATACAAAGATGGATTTATTTATCAATGGGTTATGTTGGAAAATTAAAATAACAATCATTTTTTAAACCACGTTAATCAATTCTAAAATGTAGGTATATGGTGCTACACAAGTCTTAAAATTGTTTTCTACGTATATCAACTATCATTGTCGACGGCGTTAATTTTTTTTTCAAAATTAAGTTTAATATTTTCAACGATGTCTATATCTATATACCTAACTACTAACTTTTTCTTTTATTGTCTATCTAATGGTTAGTATCCATAAGGTTTTGGCGTTTGGCGGTTAGTTAGAAGTTATAACTTTTAATACGATCCAAGTCAAAATCACTCTTGACAGAGTGGTCGTGGTCATCACTAATAGGTATCGAATCGGTATTTATATTGAAAATTGTGCAACTCATTCATATAATCAACGAATCTGAAGTAAAAAATATTGATCGTGGGAATATTACAATGAAACCGAAGATTTGTGAGTATTAAATACGGAAATGAGTTCACGTTCCGGTCTGCTTATTCAGTAATCGAGTCAGGTCATCACATAGACAAGCTCTGATGACCTTGGTCTGAATTTAGTTTCGCTTCATATCTTGAGTTAGCCAAACAAGCAGTCTTAATTGAACTAACACGCTTGTTAATTGTAAACTACTTCTACGCTGTTGGCACATAAATAGTCGTTCGATGAAAGGGAAACAATATACGATGCATGTCTTTTAACATTAATCTATAAGAAAGCCCACCTTAGGGGCAGGAAAATAGAATCCTATGAATTATATGGATAATCCTATGTGTAATAAGTTACGATCAAGTTTAGTAATACTAATATTTTATGCAACAACAAGTAGAGCCAAAACAGCTAGCACTATGAATTAATGCAATAATATAGTGGGTGTTAGATCAACATTCCTTATAAAGGCTGTTATCGATATTGCGTCGACAATTACAGGCAGTCCTAATTCAAGGTGTCATTCACCTGCTCCCATTGTTATAGGAAGTCTTACCACGTTTTGCGAGCGCCTATAGTTTTTCAATCTATAACCGGTTACGTGACTCAGGCGATTACGGTTAATATTAGATATGCATTACTGGCTACAGAAATTTCCGACATTTTTATATCTACTACGTATAGTATACCTATAAGTTCCTCAACGATAGCACCTGTGAAGGAAATCCATTATCAATTCTAGCCAGTAGGATTTCTTTTTGTTCTCGGCAAGAACTTTTCAAGGCAACTCAAATGAATGACTTGGTTACAGGATAGCAGATGTGTAATTCATATCTACTGTTTATATTTAAATTATGATTCAGCATCCTGCTGGTTGATGGCAAAAATGTTAATGACCGCATTTTTTTATTACACTTTTATTTAATACTGGATTTTAAATTATATACTTATTAGTAAAAAGCAAGTACTCATGGCATGGCAATACTATCCTATAATATGAATATTAAACTTATAGGTACTTAGGTACCTACTTCGTAAAAATATAAATATTATAAATCCCCAAATTTGTGAGGATGTACCTATATTATACATGTGTAGATTTTTGCTACTCTTTCATGTTTTGGTTAGCAGGCAGATTGGACTGTATGTTATAATTTTTATCCGGTATTGCAACGGGAACGGAGACTACGCAGGTAAACCACGGAGTGCGGTAAGTAATAAACAAAACGTGATAGAACTTATTTAAAAGCTACAATAGCAATCTAAGTGGTTTTCTAATGTGCGAATTAAATATGTTTTAATACATTTAAAGTATAAATTATGTTAATTTAACCTTTTTATAATGCAACGTAGATTAACAACATTTAAATGAAGTCGTTTAACTTCCTCCTCAAATCAATGTCAATCTAGGCATAATCCGTATAAAACGTACTAATACGTCAGCTGCATAATGATCAGCATAGCGTTTTTCAAGGTCATTGCAACCAATGAGTATGGAGCGTTTACTTAACAATGCTTTAGCTTCCCATCGACAGTTATGTGTTAGCTATTTTTGTACTGGTATGTCTTTATTTAAATTTTTTATTTTTATAATGTGTAAGCAATAGAGTTTAAGTTTAATTTTTAGGGTTCCGTAACCAAAGGGTAAAAACGGATCGATCAGAACTCAGACTCGCCTGTTCCTCTATCACCAAGCTAGATCTTATTATGATCGGATAATTGAAATTTTCACAGATAATAATATAACTGTATTTTTGTTGCCATTATAATATCTAATACTACAACATAGTATAAAATAAATACCTAGTTATCTAAGGGTTTATTTTACTTCGATATCTTATCAACGAACTTTTGTCCGTTTTGGTTTAATATTGAAAACTGAAACAGGTAAACGCTTGAAATATTTACTAAATTTCGAATAGATACCTATACAACTATAAATAAAATTCTTCACCCTTTTTATACCTACATAATGTTACGGAATCCATCGTGCGTGTTCTATTCGCACTTGGCAAACTTATTTTTAAGTCATGATACCTGCGACAAAAATAAGTTTACTAGCACAATATCCTTTTGCATAAATACAGGTAAAATTATGCATAAATGTCATACCCACATGAAACCTTACGTATGACAATGCTACTTTTTATAGAGCATTGTAGTTAAAGAAACCTTATCAATGCCATTAATGAGGACATTTTATAAACAAATGCTTTACATGTGTCGTAAGGCATTTGTTTATATTGTTTTAGAACAATTATTTCATACATTTTTCCTACAAAAGTAGTTTATATAATAACCCATTTCGATTTAATATACATGTATAGGTTTATCATACAAGTACACATACACACACATTTTGTATTTTTTACGAAATAACTGAGCATTCTGAATGAACCGCCCACAAGACATTCTCAGCAGATTTACTACGATTATTCCAGACCCATGACTAATTCCCAACACACTGTACCAGACGGACAAATAGTTTTAATGTTATTAAGACCATAATATTTATTATTAGCTTGAATCCGTTTTCTTTTACAATTTGGTTGGGATAAATCAAGATCGTTAAGATTCGTATCATCATTATGGCGATAAAAATCAGGTGTCGGAAGTTTGTTTGTAGGTAGTACAATTAAAGATAAACAATAAAACTCAGTGCACTTGCAACGGCTTCTTCAGAGTGCCAGAAGACCAGCAGATTTATTAGATAATATTATGTGATATCCTGACGTCAACGATATATTATTTTTCAGTTTCAATAAAATCCATTGAGAATTATGCTTGAAAGGGTTATCATACCAAATTTTCCAGTTTCTAGTATTCTTACGTATCACTTATACTTAGTGTTTGTTACTATCAATAAAGAAGATATAAATAATTGGCTTTCATCGCGAATAATACAGAATTAATTTTTTAAAAGACCTTCGATCAGTCCAACATTTAAGAGACCTACGTTCCCTTTACTTTGAAAATTAATGATATGTTATTTTGTCGACTTCTTTATAGAAATTTATAGTGTTAAGAATCCAAATGTTTCATAATTTTGAATGTGTAATCATACTCTTGTATTCAACTGTAGGTACGTGCTGTAGGGACAAAGAAGGTATAGAAGTGTATTTTTATTTCTACTTCGTAATTCGCACTATGTAAGTTGATAACAGTTTTACTGTTGGCGAAATAATAAAAGCTTTCAGTCATAAAGCAACATTGTTTACTTTACTTTCTGGCGCTGTAGATACGTTTCTTTTAATAGATATAGCGTTCGTTAGGTGCGGTCTGAGGTGGGTCTTCTTAACAATAACGTATTACGGTATCAATTAAGAAATTTCCTCTACAACTTTGTCGTAAATCAGAAAACTAGGCTAGGCTAGGATATATCTTAGAACATATATTTCCGTCGACAATATAAACATATTCTGGTTATAAACTTGATTTCAACATATATTAACTATTTTCCTATAGTATATAAGGTATTACCTTCATCCATCTAGTGTCTTTTCATATTATCTTTGTTGTTTTTTTTTCAAAATGGTCATACTACCATCCTCATTTAGGAAAGGACGATATGTGATTAAGAAATATCGCAAATTATCGGTACACCTTCAGATGGTACAGCGTTTAAAGTAAACCTACTTTTATTTTTTCGATATTTTACTTAAAATTGACATTAATATACAAATGTAATATGAATACATATATAATACAAAAGTACCTATGAAGGTCGTTGGTCAGGCAACCTTCAAACGCCTTCGTTACCAACAAATACTATAAATGCGACAAGTTGACGTAACACGGGGCGACGTCATCGCTTCACCACAGTCTTTAAATTCCACGGAATCTTTTATTCCTTGATAAAATTATTTTATTAAAATCCATTACGATTCCACCTTGGATATTTACCGAGCCGGGTCTAAATTTTGATAAACCATAATATATCATTCTAGTTGTGGTCCACTTCCACATTAACAGTAACCTAAAATCTACTTCCATGTTATTGGATTTATTTACATACTTACATTGTAATAAATCAGGAATATATAAAGGTATGATGATCACATGTACCTATGGTAATTGTCTATTGGAAATATTATAAACTCAAATCTTGCCTATTTACAAATGTTTTATCTACTAATCCATAATTGAAAACTACATTCATACTTTTTTGAAGTTTTATTTTTAAGAGTTCGAGGGATATTGCTTTTAATTTCTTAGTATATGTATTTGAATTGTTACATTGGCCTTCACAAATTTTCAGAATTCCATAAGCAGTAGTTTATTCAAGTATTGGCCCAATGTCATTTCGTGGGTGTACATTTTTCTAGGAACCAATGTGACAATATGTGCTATATACCTAGTACTACAAAAATAACTTAATGAATAAGAACAATGTAAACTTCGAGATGAATGCCATAAACAGTAAAGACAGACACATTATGAATCATGATTGAATTACGTAGCGATGTTCACCACCTCCTCGCTTTGTTTCGTACACCATGAGCTCAAATGTTGGAAGTGTAAATTGTGAGTAGTAGATGTGGAATGAGCGAGAAATATAGTGTGGGCCGACTGACGCCGAGCGACTCAGCAGCGACGTTCGAACGTGAGGCTATTTAAAACTGTGCGCAAGCCCTCTGGCGCCGAGTCGACAACTAATGATCAGTCCTGCCTTGTCTACCAACGAGTGCAAAGCGACACCGTGAACCGTGTTTACACAAGGACGTTTTTCGTCAGTGTTTGTTTAGTTTCGACAGTTTCCATACTACGTAAACGTGAAAATGGCTGACAGTGGTCTCAAGAGGAATATTCCAATCAAGCTGGGTGACTTTTCAGTCATCGACACAGAGTTCTCCAGCATTAGGGAGAGATTTGACGCCGAAATGCGCAAAATGGAAGAAGAAATGAGCAAATTCCGCTCAGAATTAATGAACAGGGAAAGCAACAACTTCTTCAAGAGCACAACAAGGTATTTAAACAATTTATTATAGAAATTTTAAATTTAAAATTTCTCAATATCTTATATAGTTTTTCTTTACACGTCTTATGAATGTAACAATTGCATGAAGGTAGTAAAAAGTAACGAGCACGATTATCTTTAATCGGTTACGCAATTTTGCATCGAATATTGGTCACTGTTTATGTGGGCGAGTTCATTCTTACAATATTATGCCGCAATCGTAACATTGCTGCTCAAGTTTCCTAAAAGGGAATCCTGAATTAATGAGATAGGGTTTCGCAAGAGCCGCCCACTTGGGACGACCTCGACGACGGTTCCACGAAACTTGTTATTCAAAAGGCATTATTCGGGATCATTCCGCGGAACGGCATCAACTGCAGACATCTCAGTCGGCTCCATTTAAAGCGTGCAGCGATACGTAAGCCCGATCCGAGATGATGTCATAAATAGAAATAGCGCCGGCCGGTGGTTCCGAACGTGAACAAATTGTTTATAAAGAATAGGAATGTAAATTGTATGCGCAATGAAGTCATTTTCACACGCCGATGTTACGAAATTAATTGGCTCTTTTTGAACTCAATAGACAATTTGAATAAAATGTATATTGTCATACTACATAGCAACTATTGAAATGATCTTAAAGAATACATGTAATCCAAACTATGTATCCCTTTCGAGGTACATACATAGAGTGATTTCAATCTCATTAATAATTATAATTATCCTAAAAGAAGCATTATTATCAAAAAAGAACTCATTGCATTATTCCGAGTTCAGCTAAGTTCGTACTTAAGTAGAGCATTTAGTTGTACCTAAGCAATAACGTGTGATAAGTACGCAATTAAACGACAAGTAATCGGAAAAAATGTGGATGAGGTTGTCTGAGTAAACGACCTCCACCACATTCTTATCAAGTTTCTGATAAAAAATACTAATTTATTTTGCTGCAAATTATATGCATAAGACTTTATTTATCAGTTAATACTCTCTACTTTTAAATATATTTTCTTTAATTATTAATCAATTTCTTAAAAAAATACATGATCAAGTTTATAACAATAGTAAATATTCCAGATTAACATAATGTACCTACGTATCGTGTCCTTGCTTTATATGCTTTATAAAACTATTAATAGCTTTATACATATACGTATAAAATCTATATGCCTCATATCGATTTCATACTATGTTTTAGAACCAATGTTTCGAAATGGATATCAAGTTTGCTCCCTCATGGCTAATAAAATTTCTAATAAAACTAACAGGAATTATTGCTTTTTGCATGTCTTACAATTTCGAATCTGTTTCCTCCGGAGGAGTAACGAAGTCTTCAGAGAGGTAAAATGCTTAATTTGTATAATGTGTATTGTATTATGTATGTACTATATATTTATCGAACGCTCTTGCACTAACATTGACGA
>JADANM010005989.1:4842833-4855448 GCA_026213755.1 Eurema hecabe | reverse complement strand
AAACTTTAGGAAATTGAATATAAATATTTTTTATTGATCAATTAACAACCTACTTAGCATTTAAATGGAAAAGGCAGAAAATACGGTAAATACGAGTAAGGTGATCGACATCCATAGTCAATTTGTCCCAGAAGCACAAGTTGTGAGTCCATAATCGGCTCATGGCTGCCACATAAGACTGCTAATGAACTAATGGCGTATCAAAGCTTCCATCCAGTCCGCCCATCGCCCTCTCTCGCGACTATTGCGCTTTTGGAAGATTATGTTTACAGACTCCGATAAAGTGTGCTTTAATTAATATATAATCTAAAATTATTTATTCATGAATACATAATTGAGTCCAAAAACATATGAATAGAAAATAGTTCTTTAATTACTCGCTAAATACGGATTCTTTAAAAAAAATCATGTCAAGTCATGGGCAGATAGACTTTAAGGAGGAGGTATCTGCGTTCGAAGAAGATATTATCTGTAAAAGAACAAGCCGGTAGCGCGTGCTGCACACCTTAACATGGGCAAAATTGTGACAACACAGAGCTGCCATGACATTTGACAAGAATAGAATCGATTTTAAGGAGGTCCCTGTAGAATTAAGGGTAAAGCCCTAAATGTGTTATTTTTAAAAAACTTTATAATTTTCAAATAATGTTTTATAATCGGAACAAGCCCATTTTCATTAGTATTTTTAGAAGTAACGGATGCGTTAACCAATGTAATCGGATCGCAATCGTACCCTGTCAATGAGAGTTACCTTAATGGACTAGCGTTGATGGTCCGTCACTCTACATTTGACTAGGCGGCTTTCACATCGGCACTTACGTAATACCTGTGAGCTTACATGCTATAGTAATCTGTCAATGTGAAATAGTAGCGAACCTAAATGGACTTTATACAGGGACAATATCTGGCTAAGTGCTTTAATGTATACGCCTAGTTCTATAACTACGAATAGCCGATACACTACTATATTTACTTCATGTGCGGTTACCTTGCCATAATAAATATTTGACGTGTTATTTTTGATACGGACCCCAAAAAGCAAATGGGAAAAACACAAAATCTTTTAGGCTTATGTCTAGTGTTGAGTGGGCTCACAAATGTCGCTAAAAGGCTGGACGTCATTGTTTATCCGGGCAACATTAGCCGGGTAACCGGACACGGACTCTCTGAGTGCGCTACAAGTATCCGCTTTCAACTCATTACGGCGCGGACGTGGTGCGTGGGCTGACCGACCTCCCCATGTCTCATACCACATTTTCTTTGTCCTCCAATCCCTTACGAAATCTTCGATCGTAACACTGATACAAGTTCGGATTGATGCGTAAACATAATAAGCATATTTCGTTCTTTATACCTAGTAAACCGTGTGCTCAAATAAGAAATTAAAGAAGATCGTGTTCTTGTTTAGTGTTGTCAATAAAAAATGTAATCGGATAGGGATTGTTACAGACCATTGAGTTCAACCATAAAGCAAAATTACATTACTTAATACCTCCATATTTTTCGAGAAAGGACGAATTGTTATGGGCGATATAGTACTAAACTAGTAGCGAAGCTTGTTCGACCCATACAATATCCATTTCAACAAATTGACTCGGTCGCCATTCCAGCTAACCGGAAAAGATGAAGGGATATTTGTTCGCTTAATTAATTGTCTAGTTGTTTGCTGGAAATAAGCTTTTGATTAGAGTTTTATCTGTTTTATTATGCAGGGCAAACTAGCTGTTCAACTTCTAATTTATGACGATGTAATTAAATGTAGGTAACAAATACCCAAATTAACTACAAAATGTTATAGGTATTAAGTATTAACATCGCGTATTTTATATCACAAATTAAAGAGACTAAAGTAACATCTCGAGCCTTTATTATTTAAAACGATTACTGTTTTTATATATACTTAATGGTATTTTAGGAAAAGTAAAGCATGTAATTAATATATCATTTAGAAGTATAAATGGGACAATTCGATATAAAAATCACGGTAGTGGCGCATTTGCGGGGCGAGCGGCAGGCGGCTTACCGACCGCAATAACATAACCGTTTGGACAAATTGTAGCTAGAGGTCCGGGATTAGCGACTTTATGGAACAATTCGCGAACGCCGGTCTTAGCTCGCCGTAATTGATATCAATGTTGCACGTACACTAGCGACAAATTAAATGTACTTTCATTTGTCCGTTTTCTTTAAATAAGCTAGATTAAGTTTTAAGTGTTCTTCGCTGTTTTATATTAGTGCTGCGTACGTTTCCGTAAGACGCTGGAGAAATTAATACCCTTGAAGTTGTATCATCCAAAATAATTGTAAAGTTCCAGCGAAATATGAACAATAATTATACAAAAATTAATTAACTGACCAAAAAGTAAGCGCATTTTTTTGAATTAATTAAAATCTCGAAGATCCGGTATCTTCATAAAGGGTCTATGTACCTACCTGCTAAGCGAGATAAAATATTTTTTTAGACGCAAGCCGTTTTGAATAGTAAACAAAATGAATAGGCCGCCCTAAGTAAAGTTTAATCCGTTTCTATTACAAAGAAAAGAAGTAATTACTCTACCCTTACCGCTGCAGAGGGTTGGAGCGCGAGGTAAAAATTTCCATAGATTTAACATAACCAAATTAAGTTTATAATTAAAAACAGGAGTTTTGTATAGACGTAATTTGAATATGTAAATAAATGAATTCAGCGTATTGCTTATTATGACAAAAATCTAATTTGCCATCTTCTCAGATTTCTTAGCTCGTAAGGAAATTTATATTTTGTCTTGAATTACTTTCAACGAGATTTTGTGAATATATTTTTATGTTAATTTATGATATAAACTGTATGAATACACTTAGTGCGATTCAGTTCAGTAAGAAAACAATTTGGGATTCATTAGGGAGTGTGAAGCATAGCATTTGCCGCTTTCGCAATTATCTTCCTCTCGGCTGTGGGTAATTATTCCATTAGCTGTTCAAATAATGATAAACCGATGGATGAACACTTAGTTCAATTAATACATGAAACGTATTAGCGCTCGGTGAACATTACCTACTTTATTCGTCAAATGTTTGCTTAAGGATGTTATTAAGCTTTTCAATTTATTTTTATTGCTCGCATTCCGCTGAATAAAACTAGTTCTTTTTATTAATTTTAAGTGTGAGCGCCAATAAAGTGATTGAATTTTATGCCCATAATCGTTTAATCGAGGGAGTTTATTTACCACTTATTAACGGTTTTTATGAGCCGTTAAATCAATTTGAATGTAGGAAAGCAACGGATGCACCTAAGAGTCCCTAAAAGGCGGAAGGCGGGCGTCTCTGTTGCCCGTCTAGTTCGCTTGTGCCCGTTTATAAACGGTTTTATTGCTTTCGGAGCAACCGAACATTATTAAACTTTTCCAATTTCGATTTATCACGTAGCTGTCGGAATTTAATACCGCCCTACCTTCAGCGGAGGCGATCGCCCGCCGCGTGATTACAATACACGTCGTTAATAATAGCACAGTACCCAGTACCCGCTACTCTAGCAGTGATCGTCAAATGTTACATGAAGGGTCCATCTCGCTGTCGCGTTCTCGCGTTACGTCGCTAAGTGCTCATTATGAACACCTTTTTAAATTATTGTGTAAATCGATTAACAATTTAATAATAGCTCTAGCGCAGAGCGATCTCATATATGGCTCACGAGTCACGAGCAGTTATATTGTTAGCCGAGTATGTTTCGGTAGCGAATTTCATAACAAAATGGAGTCTCATATCAGCACGAGTTAAAATTATGAAGCTAAAACTGAGGGTTATTGAAAACGTGACTTACATTTATATGGGTCATATGGAGCGAATTTTCATAGGTAGATACGGGAATCTAGTTTTATTAGTATTAAAATAAACATAAAATATCATGAAATCATAAGCTTGTGTATGTTTTATTAAGGTAGGTGTGTTATTAGAAATATTATTAGATCCGTGATGAGATTATGTTCATTGTTCAGACCTCATAAAATGTAACATCTTGAAACTTCGTGAATTAACGAAAAGCAGTTTAAATAAAAATTCATCAAATTTATTTCTTACAGACCGTAGCCACAGGAAGTATGTGGTGCACATCGAATAGCCATTTCTCTGAATGGTAATTCATAAGCGGCAGCGGTTTCGCACACAAAGACGGGAGCGGAGCGATGCAATCTACTCACATTCATAAGGCCAATCAAGCACCGACCCAGCGCCACCCGCTTTGTGTATATCCACCCTTAACAGAGCCGTACTGTAGTCCTAACTTATATTACATGCAACAGTCGGGTCAATAATATGTTTACAATCATTCTGTATTTTGCCATTAGCATAAATAGACAAGGTTTTGAATAATCTTGCTTTATTTTAAGAATAATCTCCAACTAACACTTAGTATTTTTATTATCATCTCCCAATAGCAGAATTTGAATTGCAATTAAAATATATCTTAATACTACGTAATATGTTTTATTAAATGGATCACACTATAAAGTAATTAGTTTATAAGTTTTTTAAGTATAGTTATAACTTTGTCCGTAACCAAATTAATAAAAGGCATCGTGCGTTTATATTAACCTATATTGAAATACGCCCCTGTTCGCCAAGCTCACGTACGACCGCTCGTAAGTTCAATGGAGGTGTTGATTAAAAATATTTCCCATGTGCGGGCGGATAAGACCCAATTGGGCTTCGTAGCAATCAGACGTCCGTACGCCGCGACAACCGCCGCTAATCATGCGCAATTTTCGCTTATTGCTTCTTTCATATGCAGCTTCTAGTTAGCAACGTTAATCTGTTTATTGTAGCGATGTTTTTTGTAACGTTTTATGATTAACATGATTTGAGACGGTTAATTTTTGTGGTAACATGATCTTATAGGGGTATCTCATGTAGGTGAGTAAGATATACAATTCCGTCTATAATGAAATGATAGACTAAATAAGAAGCTTAAAAAGTCTTTTTATTTTATATTTAAATGTATCTGTTTTTGTCTTAATAAACTAACATAGTTTGTAACATAACTATACTAACATAAATGACTCCATGTTACTAGTTATTAAATTTTAAATAAATAAAATACTTACTCTACAGTGTAAAAAATATCGATATTACAGCTATGGGTTATTTTTATATGACTTGTTGCCAACCTGGTAAGTAACTATTTTCCAATTTTATATTTAAAATCTCCTTGCATTAGAACCAGAAGTTAATAATAAATAACAAATTACACATACCCGGAATATCACCGAGAAAGTATTTCAACTTGCAAGCAATCATTAACACAATCATTTATCGTAACAAAAACAATGGCTCACTGCAACCTATTGCAGTACTTTTTGTCAGAGGAAATGCGTGCGCGCATGCCCACAAATATATGTCGCTCGGCACGAATTCCGAGCTTTTTGCCCGACATACTCTATAGCCAGACTAAAATAACAGATCGTTCCGATCAAAGCGTTTCAAAGAATTAAAATAAAGATACATCGACCAAAGAAACAAAACCATTCATTGAAGTAATGCACTCTAAATTCGGCGTTGTATGACTCTTTATAGTTTCCAAATAAGGCGAACTGGAATAGCGCTAATCATTTTAAGTTTTTTTTAATTATGTAAATTATGTAACTACATACGTTCTACTACAAGAGACGGTTTGCGTGCAGGATACATTTATTAGGTTTTTTGAATTCCATTTGAGGATGTGTACAGCTACGCGGTACAAGATTCCATAGCTAATAGATCCCATAACAGGGGCCTTTAAACTTTTAACCATTACGCATCACTAGGAGCGCTTAGTATAACAATCAAAAAGAATTTGGTGGACAGGCTGAGGCGTGCTTGTATGTACAAAAATACATATAAATGTGCACTTTTCTTTCGTTGTCCTCACACACGTGGACTCCTGCCACAGACCCCACATTAAGAAGCCCTGCTGTATCAGCCCTGATTAGGAATAGTTTATTTTATTGAAGAACCTACTTATTGTTGAATCCACTTTTTTCTATACTTTATATCCGCTAACAGCGTCTGCGAAGCTATGCAACGGGTTCTGAGCCGTATTCGGAACAGAAAATGTGGTAGCTCCTTTTAATCTTATTTAATTAAAACGTCTTTTCATACTTACTGTTAGGTCTTAATTAATTAAGCACCAATTAATATTAAGGTATTTCTCACATATCAACGAAGTTTAAGGCTGGTATTAAAATATTTTTCTTTACCCAAAGGAATATTAAATTTCTATTCAATGATCATATTAGTTATAGAAGTTGGGATGTACAAGTCGTATGTTTGTCATGTGACATTTTTTTCTCTTCTTAGACGATTAATCCACACTTATGCCATTAAATGAATTATGGGAGAAGTGCAACTAAAGAGTCTGTTTTCTTAACAACGCAAAAAATACTGCACTCTTAGAAAAATGATGATTGAGTTCTCTCGTTAGGTATATATATTCATAAAACATTTATACACAATAGGAAAATTACCAAAATGGTAATTAAAATTGTATAACATAAGTTATCGGCATTATCTATCTCTTATAGTCTAGTAACTTTATATAATTTATATGACTATTAAGACACCAAAAATTATTCGGATTACCTCTACCAGTTTCCGATCATTAACACAGATTATCATTTAAATATATCTATCGAATAAAACGTAACAAAAAATATGTTTAAAATAACAGCAATATCCAAACTTTTCGGATTTTTAAAATGTTTAAAATCAGTCTACACTACACTTCAAACAAAAAATATATTTTAATATTAATAAGTTTAAATTGATATTCCAGAGACCCTTAACGTCGGCCATTTGTGAAATTTGGATATTAAGTGGTTGAATTTCTACTTAAAATCTATCTTATATAATATATATATAAGATAGATTTTAAGTAGAAATTCAACAACAATTCAATATAGATCAGTTTGTAAATTGTTATTGTTTGTCTTAAAGTGGCTCTTTTGTGCCACTCTTCCTCTATGTAGTTTTTAACATGTTTGCGTTGTTGCGTGCTCTTAAATGGGAGATTAATTATGTTAGAGTGGGCCATTAAAATAGTTGCGTCGCTTGCCGCGTCTTGACCGCTTATCGGGCGCATACTAGACTTATGAGCTTTTAAAGCACATACTCTAGTACGCTAGCATCTAAACCATTTCCTGGTACCACTGCAGCTGCCGGATGAAGTTCATTACGCACTTTGCTTCGTAATGTAATGATGTGATAAAAATTGTCGTACCTGTAGTGCGGATTCTTTAGTCTTAATACGAGCAAAGTAGCAATAAATTCTTATCGCCTTTATCGCGGTTGGCCTGCATTTTTAATTCTAAGTGCGTTTTATAAAACGTTTTACTTAGCGGATTTTGGATTCAACATTTACCATGTTTTTATGGTCTTTAATGGATTTTGATTTTCTCAATAAAATATTTATGGCTATAGATACTGATGATATTAATTAACTTGGTATTTAATACAATGGCTATTTATATTTACTTTTCTTAATATAGGTACATTACAAAAATATTTAAAAATTTGAGGAAATGGTAAAGTACATAACTAGAGTTCCAGATTTTACTGTTGAGAAATAGTAATAATATTACAATTTATTCTTAGCTTTTCTAATTATTGTTTAGGCTTCGTGAATCATCACAATTTGTTTATGTTCTTATTGTTTAGAATAATACGATGCTAATCTTCAATTTATTCTGAGGCAAATAAAAGCAATTGCAAAATGGGTTCGATGGCGTCATTAAAAATATACACAACTACAGTTTTTATGACTAATAAATTTTATTACCGTAAAAAGATATGGGACATTTTGAGAACTCGTTCTTACTGAATTTTATGATTTCATGTGCACTTCTGTGCACATAACGACAACAATTTAATTGATAATAAAGTATATTTTAAGGAATTTATCGTTAGTGGTATATATTTTGAAAAACAATGATTGAAGATAGACTTTTACTGTTTTCATTTACGTAGAATAATAAGTTGCAACATATGAATAGCTTATTAATATTAAAATTTTGCCATTTACCCGTAACGTATTCGACCGTAAGATGTAAACAATATTCTGCGATTAATAAAAAATAAAACCTTAATGATTGAAGTAATGTTTTGTAATTTTTACATAGTTGATAATGTGTTAAGAGCCGAGCCATTGCATTGTTGAGTATTAATCGAATAACTCGGACGAGATGTGTTTGTAGTCTAGTGTGTTCGAAGTAGTAAGCGTTTGGATTTTGCTGTTAAGTTTAACGAGTGGCGCTTTTATTTCAATGTGTTGGATCATTATAAAATTCTTCAATAAGATCTCCTTATTTAGGTTATAAAAATAATAATATCTTTCTAAGCTCCACTTAGATTAGTTTATTCTTCGCGAAAGAGTCTGCGAAGGTGCCCGGGACCTCCACTCGCTGCGGTAGGATGAAATACAGTGGGGTTTTAGTCGGTACAACTTATAAGGTAGCCTATGAGGATTGCTACACTCCCCACTACAAAAAAAGTTAGTGTATTCTATAAATGGCCAACAAAAACTTGTTAGGGTTAAATAAGTTTACCGTAAACTTATTTAGTGTTTAGAATGAATTGATTAATAGTAAGTAAAGCGTTATAGTGATATCGTTTTATCGTTAGTCGCTACGCGTTAATGTCTCGCGTCTCGGATAGGTCGACCAAGTGAGTTAATTAACTGGGAGCGTGTAAGGCGACGCTCACGGCCGCTCTAATTGCGCGATTATTCCTCCGCGACGCCTAACTGCTGGATGAAATTTAATTAAAGTTTGTTGTTCAAATAGATTTAATTAAAGTAATGTTGTAGCGAGTGGCGCGCCGACGCCGAGCGGCTCAATCCGCGTGAGTGCTGCGCAACTTTTCTAATTCATTACTTCTGAAAGCGTTCCCGTGATGCCGAGCACTCTTAATAATTTGTATTGTGTAGTTATAGTCGTTTTAGTGAGATCCCGAGGAACTTGAGTACGACGACTGTATCGCGACTCGTTGCCGGGTGGTTCTTTGATATCTCCTCGCCTCTAGAGAATCCGGACGAACACTCCCGCTAATGGAATCAATTTCATAATTACCTCTATTAAATCGTTTCATAATCTATGCTAAGTAGCTAAGTAATAGAATACACTGAATTATTTATACGTCTAGTTAATTACATGATATTTCTCCATTAGGCGGACAGTCGGGCCGTTGAAAATTATATTGAAATGGCCTCTCGAATACAAATGCACGTTAAATGCCACATTAAGATAAAAGCAATGTGCCATAATTCTTATTAATTATTAATAGGATTGTCAATTAAGGGTATATAAGGTTTAGAAGTCCGTTCGAAAATAGGAAATATTTATCTATCTAATAATAACAATTGTAGCAGCGATTTCGAGCGGCCGTAAGCGAGGAACGATGTTCGCGTCAATTACGGCTAATGGAAAACTTGAATTATGATAAAAGCTAAGCGGACGTTCGCGCTGGATGCTGCGTAGCCGAGCTCGTATCGGAGCCGATCGCTGGTGACGGGCCTCTTGTCTCGCAACTCGCTAACTCACTCCCCTCTCTCTCACTCACTCACTTACTCACTCTCCGCACCGGCAGGCCGCGAGCCGCGGGCCACTCAACGCTTAAATCGTCACGCCTCTAATTGCTTTTAAACTGTAATGTTACCAACTTTTCATTATAAAATGATTTCGTTCTACACAATGACTATATTTCAATTGTGCTTGCCCATTATTTTTTATAACCAAATGCTTGGTTTTAGTGCATGTAATCCTATTAAAACAGACAAGACGTAAATGCGTTAATGACAAAAACAGTTTACAAATTTCGAACAAATAGTGTAACGGCAGGTTTAAGTGAAGGGAATTCAATAACAAGTCAACGCCATCGCTGTGCCGATGCTCGCCGGCGCCCGCCGACCCACAAAAGCTCTCTGTCGGGCAGCTTTCAGCCGATTACCCACGACGCGAAGCCTAATTTGATTGCCGCTCGCCATCAATTACCTTACGACCACCGCTGCTTTTTATTTAGTGGGCCGTTTTCGCACGATCCAGCGACTTTTGCTTATATAAAGATTTATTGTACGTGTTCTCATTTGATTGTTCATTGTTCCAGGCGAGACCTGCGGTCATACAATTAAAAAGTTCTGTTGTTAGTAACGCACCATTAGCATCAAATAAACCTTCCTTCATCATTTATAATAGACTTTTATTCTTACAGCGACTCAATCGCTCTTTCGGTTAACTTGAAGAGGTATAATTACTTTTTTACCTCTTTAATATTTTTTTTAATTACGCGATACATAAATCATAAATGTTTTAACCGATTTGGACAAAAACAATTAAGTAAAAATTATAATAAACGACTGTTGGAAATTTATTGAACTGTTAATAAAAGTTAAGTTACAGTTAATAATAAAAGTTATAAAGTTATATTGCACTGAACAATACTTAGTTTCGTTTATAAAGCATTTATGATATGATATTTATTAGTATCAACTCAATTATCGATAATTTTCATCAAGGGGAATTTGACATACACATTCAATACTCGGGTATCAAAAAAGAGCGAACATGAACACAATATTAATTAAGCTCACGTAACGCTTCGTTGAATCGATGTCAATTAAGTTCTTGTGTGACTAGGTTTCCATTTCAAAAGTTATACTAATGAGGTACATGTGCTACACTTCTCTAATACCTCATAGTATATTTAAAGCCGTTAACACACTATGATTGACTGTTTAGTTGCGTTATTTTAAAGACTAATAGTAATAAAAAGTCAATTCGTGAAACCCTTAAAGGTCGCAATGTTCCATTCTCAATTTGGGCGTCCTTGCAAGTTTACGCATCTCTTTCACAAGTAAATTGCTCTGTTCCGTCGGAGGAGTCATAAAGAAAATTGCTATACAGTTGATAAATAATTTATCTGAAAGCCCACTCCAGTCACCGAAACACGAGCGGGGTAGCACTGCGTCTACTTCCACCTTATATTACTTTCCTTTTGTACAATTTTGCAACGGTGCCGTTCGCACGTTCCCATCCTTTATGGGCAATAAGTGGATGGCAATTATATTTATGGAGGAGGTATGGCTGAGAAAACTAATTCCATTGAATGTTATTTTGGGGTAGTACATTTAATGTAATGAACATCAAACCATTATTGAGTGCCTTTACTTAATTTATTTTGTTTTGTTTGTATAAGTCTATTTTCCTGTAAAAGTATGCTTTTATCTAATAGAAAAATATTCGAATTCTTAATTAAAATAGGAATATGCCAGTTTGTCTGACATAACGTTAATAAATTGTGAAAAGTTCAACATTCGTTAAAACAAATGAGAGTTTGAACGTTAATTTTTAATTCTTGTTCGTAGTGCGAGACAAAGTGACGTATCCCTATACTACTGTTAATTGGAAGAGTTAGGTGTGTATAGTTTCTGGAGCACTGGTGCCTAATTAGTGTGCACAGCGGCTTCTCATTATGTTACGCTTGCCTTTAATTACCCGCACGACCGAACTCTGTCTGTGTGTTCATATTTGATTCTTTGTTATATTATTTTAGCACTCATTTATATTTAAAGCTGTTATTTTCAAGCTATATGGGTAACGTATAATGCTTTATTAATAATATGATTATTATAAGTTAGGTGACCAAGTCAACAAGTTCTTTCGAATGCTATTTCAGTAACAAATAATTTCATAAACAAACATTGAAGCCTGCCTATCTTCATTATGCCCGATGTGTCTACATCCCGGCATTTTAATCCCTTATTCACACTTATACTGATGAAACGTTAGAGAAACTGCATTGTATGAACGTAGTTGAATAACACAGTACGCGGAATTAGCAAGCCGGGGCCGGGTGCTTGTTTATTCAGCTGTATTAATTAGCAGACAGGTGGATTACAGAGTAGATGAAACCTGGGCTAATTAAAGGGAAGGATATACCTCGCCTCGTTCGCTACTGTGCTAACTAACGTGACTCTATCATTTTATTATTAGAAAGCATAGTTAGCTATATTGCTTATGGGTTGTAGCCTATTTTTTAATTGGCAGTACCTACGTGATATATGTCAAAGATATTACGTATACAGTGAAGTTTAGAATGAATTATGCTAATTATTCAATAAGCATTAAAATAATATATACCTAGTCCGATTGTATAAAGTGCTTTCATAATCAAAACATTTATTTATTAGTGGTCTCAGGTTATTTGTCCATCAACGATTATAATAGGCAGCTTAATTTAAATTCCGAATGAATACACCTTATCTTTAAATGTCCACTTTAAAGTATGTATCTGGTACATTGAGATAACTATTTACAATATAAAAAATGTTATTTAAATAATAATGAAGGGGCAGTAAATATTGATTGGCATCCCGTCTATATAGAACTTGGAAGTCAGCACAGCAAAATCAATTAGGTTCGTTTGCGAACTGCTCCAATAAATACTGCTATCGTTAATTAGAATCAATCGTGGGATTGCGTCCGAGTCTATACTGAAATCAGTTTGCTGTCCTGTAGGCGGCCTAAGCGTTGACAGCCATTGGCTTATTAACAAAGGAGCTAACAAACTTAATTGATACAATCTCAATAAGATTGATATAAGAAAGCTTTGTTA
>JADANM010005989.1:4808449-4823455 GCA_026213755.1 Eurema hecabe | reverse complement strand
TTTTTTGTCTGTTTGTCTGTTTGTTTGTGCACGCTAATCTCAGAAACGGCTTATTCGATCTAGATGGGGTTCAGTGATATATTGTGGTAAGCTTCACTTAAAATTTGGTGTATAATTCATGTCAATCGGTTAGTAAATAAAAAAGTTATGGCAATTTAAAGAATCACGTTGAACTTGCCGAAATGTTGGCGCGTGTTAGGCATTTTCAAAAATGCTGGCCAAAGTCACTTTTCTACGCGGGCGAAGTCGCGGGCACAGCTAGTAAGAATATATAATTCATATCTCAAGACACGCAAGACACATCCTATTACTATTATAAAGGCGAAAGTTTGTAAGTATGGATGTATGGATGTATGGATGTTTGTTACTCTTTCACGTAAAAACTACTGAATGGATTTGAATGAAACTTTACCACAATATAGCTTATACATCAGAATAACACATAGGCTACAATTTTTGAGGATTGTAAGGGAGGAAAGGGAGGGTCACAGTTTATATGAAAGTCCACGCGAACGGAGTCGCGGGCAATAGCTAGTATATTATAAATGTCAATTAAAATATTAAGAAAAAAAGTCATTTGGAGAAAAATAATAAACATAATATTATACCTACTCAACTATAGTCTTATGTAAAAACATTAACATTCATACTTAATAAATATTAAATATTTATCAAATATATAAAGGATTATTTTAAATCTATGTTACAATAAAAATAACGACCGGTCATTGCTCTGGAGCGGTTGTGGAGTGCACACGAACACAGCATTCGAACCCTAGCGCTTTTTGAACTGAGATCATCGCGACGCTCATCCGTGAAATTGATTCTCGACGAAAGAAAAGACGAAAAGATAAATAAAAAGGAAATAGGAAAACACAAGCCAAGATTTGGCGTGAAATTGTTTTTCAGCGCCCGCCCACCGCCGACGCGTCTATGGCTCCCGCCTCGAGAATTTCCCAATTACACCGTGTAAATGTTTTCCCTTGATTATGTAGGTTATGCGCTTATCTATTACGTTAAATGAGCTTTCATATGACTTTCGTTTCCCAAATAACTTCCGTAGATATATTTACCTTATGTTTTCCAGTTTTTCGTTTATTAAGCAGACATTTAATAAATGTAGTGCTTGACGTGTTTCTATAAGAGTTTTTGGCAGACGGCTTGTAGATCTACCGATTTTGTTAGATCTTAAAACACTGTGACATCTCATCCACTACGTGATCCATTTGCCGAAGTAAGAAGCAATCTCATTCAATACCCGGCCTCCCTTCCCTCGCACCCACCGCTATTAGGGTTACTAACAATGCGATACTTTGTGTGAGACGTATCACGAAACGCTATAAAACTTCACATTACTGCTTAACTAGTTTTATAAACATATTATTATGCCACGGAATAGCTTTTCAACTCGTTGCTGTTATATTGTCATTACTTTTAAGCTCTAGTTGTATAAGATTTTGAACTGGTTTGGTGTTTCAAGTCGAAATTTGTTTGTGTGTGAGTGTTGACTATTGAGTGAGATTTTTATTTTATGCATAAATTATTTATGAGTAATTTTGACTTTATATTATATAAATTGGTGAGATTTTAATATTGACCACGAAAAACAAGTTCAATAAAAGGTATAACTTATCTTAAAAGCGAGCAAAATGAAACGGTCACAAGATTTATGACAAAATTATGAATACGCATATAAATATATTATTAACGGTTTATGTCTACACAGTCTGAAAGTATATTGATGTAAACATAGACAACCCTAAACTCTATTCGGCTACGATCGCTACTTGCTAGTATCGCTTCCTCGATTGTATTAGATTCAGCTGCCCTTTTCATCTACATATTGTCGTTTTGTAACCGTCAAGACTATCACTGGTATGCGATACATGTTTGTAAGACAACATTTTAAGGATTAAATATCAAGCAGAACTGTTTTAAGAAATAAATTATAATTTGTTTAAAGAACCGTCTTTGATTATAAGATATTTTTTTATGAATATTCCTAATAATTTCATAAAAAATGGACAGAGGTAAATGCTGTTGAAGTAAAAGTATAATAAGTAATATTAAGGATATTATCACAAAATATATAAGGGGTCAAATTGACATTACAAAATGACTAGCCTTTTCATGTCTTTTTTTCTAGAGTAAGACTTAAATATTATAATTTCGAAAAGTATCAAAATAAAATTAAAGTAAATCAGATACAATGATCATATTTATAAAACGTATCTTAATTATACATAAATTTATATTTATTTTTGTTTTTTTTTTAAATTGGAGTAAATAATGCCATTACTGTAAAACATTATCTCAAATTGCATACTAAAAACGCAATTAAATTATAATGAAAAATTATTTAGCAACCATCGCTTCGAGCGTGCGATTCTAATTTAAATTTAATTGAGACTGACGAATTGGATTAAGATTTATATTTTAATATGTATTTCTTTATTCATATTAAATGATGACTCATTTAATGCCAAAGACTAACTAATAAGCTCACGATCTAATGATGAATAATAAAGTATGTACATTACAGTATTAAATATAAAACATTTACAAAAAGATATATTCGATCGTAAAACGTAATACAACGAGGACAAATTCGATCGAATGGAGTGCAAAAATACACGTTGTCAAGTCGCGAAACTATGAATATGATTATCCATACCATTCCAAAGGCTATCATCCAATAACGCTAGCAGGTACCAAAGGTTTCAAATCTTTTACGTCCGCATCCGAAATTGAATATTTATCCGGGTAGTATCTCTATCCGGGAACAATTTTTATGTAGGGGGAACACAATCTCGAGATATTTGGGAGGACCACTCCACGGCGATATTGGCAAATACCTTGCCTACATTACCTTTATTGCCTCGCGAGGTCGCGTGCCCGGATTGATCTTATCTACAATCATTCGCGTATTATTCAATGTTCTCGTATAATCCGACGCAACCCAATCATTATTCAATCTTTTTATTACCCCATGTAAAGACGTTGGAACATATTTCCATTATGTTATTATAGAATCCTATACTTACAAGTTTTATTACCTTCACTTCTATACCTAAAACAATTAGAGCACGGATAATTGAGCGCTTACAATATGCGCAATTTATCGCTCAGTCCCTGTCACTGTGAATAGGTATGATAACTCTGCCATTAATTACGCAGGTGTGATTGGAATTACAGTTTTATATACCTATCACTTTGTAGAGATAAAATGTCGTTTTGCAATTCAATTTATTTATCGCAATATACTCTAACGATTTACAACTTAGAATAAATTATCTGTTAACTAATTATAGATACGTTGCAATTTTATCTTTAATTAGGTGTTGTAAAAAGTACATGTTAAAATCTACACCTTTCAGCTTTTTCAACGTAACCAAAGAAGGTTATTGAACAAATAGCTTCATCAACGTGCAGTTCCCAAAATGAATATTTATGCGCCGAGATAAAAATTCGATTATTTCGTTGCGGATACCAAATAAAGGTAGCGTGTAAACAAGCCAATCATTTAAAATAATGACAACGACGTCAGTGTTGCTAGCCCCTTTAATAAGTAATATGAAAATAATAACATAAATGTTAATAGTACGTTGCCCAGTAAAAAAACGGTAAAAATATGTATTCGTATTAACGATACTTCTATATCTACAATTTTATTATATTAAAAAAATTTATTTATGACAAACATTTTACTGTGTAATATATTTGTCATAAATAATGTCTAACTGCAATAATATAAATACTTGATACGAGATATCACGGCTCGGATTGCAATGCTATTCTTACTACACTGATATGGACAACAGTAAATCAAGTAGGGCTTCGTAAATGAGCATGCGTGACCATTACCAGTTAAGTATTTTAATGAGATTTAATAGTGTGGGCTTGAAGCGAAGGTTCCTGAGCTGTAATGTAACATTGTCGGCATTTAAGGCCTTAATTGGTTTCCTGTATGTTTAATCCGATTAATGGTTGTCGAACGTACTCGTATATAGAATAAAAAGTCCGGTTTCTATAACGTTAATTCGGATTGATGTGAAACGTGTCGTGTTGTCTATGACCATAAATGTTTAGCTCATTACAATACATTTTACTTTACATTTATGGTTTCTTATTAGCGATAATAGGGTAGAGTAAAAAGGGAAAATGTATATTACATTAACTCGCTTAGCTGGTAAAATAAATAACATTAATTATCATGTGGCAGAGGCGCAAAAAATTTTAATGGCTAGATTCTATGAAGTTGATTGGCTATTAGTTGTTATTTATAGAGAGTAATTTGTTGTTTTCGGAGTGGTCATTGCGGAGGGCGCATAAATTCCCCGCGCTAGTGGTCGCCTGACACCTGTGATTGCATTTACAATGCTAATTCATGGCACAACATCACGTCATCAGCCGACGACACTCGTTGTTTTCACAAACAGTTCGTATAAAGTAAAGATTATGTCATAAGAATGATAAAGGTATTTTAAGGAAAACACAATCACTAAAAAAATAAAGATCTTCAATATAATTTAAAATTAAACAATAAAAAATCCTTTACGTAAACATTAAACATAATACAATTTATTATAACATATTGTTACGAAATTTTAATTCGTTCATGTTCGGGCGTTTAATATGATGTAAAATATATAAAAGTACACGTTTAACAGTACATAACAATAATGGTGATTAACGATTTGCTATGAGAAGTCAGTTGTTCAATTAAGGCTTTGTTAATGTCAGCTTCACACCGAATCGACGTCGACGCTGACTCAATCTCGTATAGAATAAGAAATTACTCGCGTGCGCAAAGTTTTTAATTAAATATTCACTCGTTTTGTAATTAAGACGTGATTCAATTGGACTCAATGGAGTTCCGTGACTAACTTTCTAAAGAAATTTAAGGCGACGTATTTATTGTGAAAAAATTAAAACGAATCCCTTTTCTAAAATTCAATTAAAATACTTATGCCTTCTTTTATTTATGGTAATTTGGTATTCATCCCTAAACTACAACACTAATTTGTTTGGAATTTGGATATAAGAATTTTTCTTTGTGTGGTTTTAAACGCAGCCTAGTTTTTTTTTAATAATTATAAGCTTAATGCGAAGTAAATAGATTTATTTTTTTATTTTTTTTTATTTTTGTAGATTTTAGTTTTAGTTTATTGGCAAATAAATATTGTATCGCGCTTCATCAATAAAATGTTTAAGATATATTTTAACCATCATTAAAGAAACACAAATATTCAAAAAACTGTATCTAATTTTAAACACATTCGAATAATAATAGATATACGCTCATGTTAATTTATTTTTGGACTAAAAAGGATATTTTTAATTCCATCACACAAATAAAGTAATAAAATGAATTTGCAAGCATAATTAATCGTCGTCTTGTACCCGTATGCGTTTAATAAAAGTTCACGCTGGGGCAATTCAATATACATCTTAGTTATCTCTAAGTAATTCCAGCCCGGTCTTGCCGTAATCTTCTAGACATTTAATTTCAGCGTTTTAAATGAATCGCTGAGCTCATATCCCGTCCGAAATCCTTGCCTCGATTGGCTCGTTTCGTAGTTCGTATAAATTGTGAGGGAAAGTCATCTGCAGAATTCCAATAGCAGAATGCTGATGTCCAAATTTGTGATATATCGATGCGAAGCATATATTGCGCGCGGCTGTTTATGAGATATTTCATAACGCGCATAATTCCTTAGTCATACATCATTGAGACTAGATGATACACACCGTTTCGCGCGCTTCAAATAGCTACTAAAGTAACTGAAACCTCTTTAGATATATTATGTATGTTGTGTGAATAAAGTTGAGGTTGTATTAATTATAATGAAAAGAGAAAGCAACAGTAAAGTTCAGGAACATATTATGGAAATCAATAAAAAAAATAAACAAGTAGCATGTTGAATGTGTTAATAGACTTTTGTATTCGTCTATACATATTTCAATGCCATTTACTGTAAACGCATGTTTTTAAATATGCTAACAATATATTTTCACACAGCGATTGTCACCACTAAACACAAACCAAAAGTAAAAAATGCCATTAAACATTTCAATGGCTTGAAAAAATAATTTGTAACCAATTCACACGGTTAAGAAAAGCAATTATCATCTAAATGTTAATGACTCGTACAAAATTTTGTGATGTCGCTAATGAATTTTAAACGGCGTAGTTGGACACTTGTAAGGTGTGTATGAGAATTGACTTACCAATAAATACTTGATATTTACTGGCACGGTATGTTGAAAAAAAGGTTAATATATTCCATTTTTAAAATATATTAGTAATTTTTACAGTACTTTCTATAATATTAAATTAAGTTTGGAAACTAACTTCATCTAAAATTAGCAGATAGATGCAATTTTAATAAGTGATTAAACCCATGGCAGCAGCTTAGAGTTAGATGCGCATTGGAAGCTCACTTGCTCCATAAACAGCCTTCCGTATTTTTCAATCAGAGAGCTGTCAAAGCGTTCTGACACCCTCATCCTATTGGCTCGCATTCGCCGAGCACCGAAATTGGTTTTCTACATTCAATCCATACAAAGTTTAATGTTATTCGTTTACGATATCACCGGGATGCCGCCGATGTTTACCGACGCGCCAAATCATATTGGATTTGCAAACTTTTGTTTGCGGACTTTATTTCATTTCGCTGTTAGTTCAGGCCAGAGAATGTAATTTTAGATATTGTCCTTTAGGATCACTCCTTGGATCCGCCTTGGAGCTCGGCTAGATGTTCTCGTTTTAAAAACGTAATGGCTAAATTAAGTTTGCCGGATATCGGGGAGAGTAGCTCAGCAACAGTGCGACTGCGAGTGTTTATAAATTGAAGGGCTGGTACCTGCGGCTTAATACACCGCTGTTTCCGGTTCATTTCCGGACGCCGCGCGCCTTGCCGGATATTGCTTTTAAGGTTACGCTGCACGCCAGTGCTTTGCAAATCGGTACACTCACAGCACCCGAACAATATTACACTAGTCACAGACCACGGCTCTCCTTAACCGAGCAACCACCGCGCTTCAAGTGAAAAGACAAACTGAAATCTAAATTAATTGTAACTAAATTTAGTGAAAATAGGACCTTAATTATTTTCAATCTTTACATATATTTAAAGTTAAGTTAAATGTAAAAATTAGACTCAGACTAGAACAGACTCAGAATTAGAATCGAAACTTTATTTTAACTGTTATAGCATAATCAGCTTATATCCAATGTTTTACATACATATAAGAGTTACTTTAATAATACTGTAGTTGCATACCCCATTTTTTTTAAATACGGACCAATATATGGATAATTACTATTCAGTATTATTTTTACCGAATACCTCAAGACTATATTTTTTGAACGACAAAAAAAACGATTAAGCTAATTTAAAAAATAAACGATGGTTATATAAAATATTCAAGTGGGTTCTTAAACAAACAACAAATGCACGTTAGCGACATATCATGTTTTTCTGTAACTGGTGTTGACCATCTGTTTTGATTGTGTGAATAAAGTATGAAATGTGCAAAATTATTTAATATTCGCATACGGTTTTGATTAGTAACATTCAACTATTTTTTATAGCCACTTAATTGTCGGGTAGATTTTCGTTAAACTAAAAGTCGGCAATACATTACGCAATTGGTGGTTAAAGAATATGTATTGCTTATATTTTTTTTCATAAATATAAAACTTTTTGTTACATATTTAAAATATTATTTAACAACTTTTTATGTGGTATATTGTCCAATAAATACGTAAATGTACTTTAAAATTAGTATCAATGTCAAACTCCAAATTCTAAGCGAATTTTTAAATAAATTCAAAAGGTACTCGTAGTCTCCTATAATAAAATATTAGTTGGGAGCGCTCTACAGCCCGTCTTATCGTAGCGGCCTGATTCTGGCCGTCGGTACATACATTAAATCGTTTCCATTACTTTAAGTAGATTTCGATGTTTATGTCAAACGCAGAAGCGATAATATGGCAATTTATTATATTTATACATCAACAAATGGGCGTAGGTCGATGATGTATCGAGTAAATTAATAAAGATAGAGCTTTTAACGCCTCCATTAATATTGTGAATATTTTGATGTTATGGAAACAACTATTAAAACAATCGCTTGTTTATTTTTTTTTATTAGCACGTTATTAACATGATTCACAATTATATTACCTAACCACAGAAAACTGGTAAGCATTATTCTTAATAATAATTCTTTAATCATCAATAAAAGTGGGTTAAATTCTTTAATAGTAATATTTGATTTAATAGCCGTTTAATCTTCTATCGGAATTATAAGGAAAATGTTGCAACAAACAAGTTCATATGAGAAAGCGCCGGTAGTTGAAGATGCAGCGATAAAAACAAATACCGCCTACATTCGTGAAAAGTTATTCATTGTGTGCCATAATGAAAGCCGAGAAACATTAAATTATGCTCAGTCAAGCACTGATTGTCATGTTACTTCCCACGTATTTGAAATCTAATTAACTTTACATGTTTCTCCTCTATCTGGAAATCCAGTATATCATTAATACAACGTATCGTTCAGTTTATTTCCTTCTCAAGATTATGAGCAGTATTAAAATCAATTTATACACAAGCAACATTAATGTATTCTAGATTATGCGCTGCATTTCGATTTAAATTCTTCATTAATATTAATTTTGCAATTCAATTAAATTTAAAGCAAAATTTCTGCAATAATACCCTGCATATCTTAACCGCTTATGGTAATTAATTAAAAGCGTATTAATGTTTCCAGAATAATAAAATAGTTCTCATTTATTTTGCATAATGAAATAAGTAAGTATATAAATAGACTCAGTTTAAAAGGTTGACAGGTATTTTTAGCTTGCTGTTTAAGTATGAGTTTTAGTTTAGCTAAAAACACTATAGAAAGTATAGATAAGTCGCAAAGCAGTGACTGGCTTATATCGAATTAAAGTATACATCTGTAAGCAAGAGGTTTTTGCACGCATTTTTGTTGCGTCATCCGCCTGGAAATAAAACAAAAAAGCTCGATATGTCGTGAACTTCTAATTTCGTCTTATTCATTAAATGTTAATAAAAATATCTTATACTTGTGTTTTAGCTAAATGTATATGGACTTGCATTGAGAACTATTTTAATACCTCCATTAATAAAGAGTAAGCAATTTCTTCAAAAAATATAATATAAAAAAGCAATATTATCTTTAAAGACTGCGCGAAGAATCATATTTTTTTCCACGATATCTATCAGCTATGACTACGAAGGGTTGGATCCCTTTACAAAATAAAAGCCATGCATCCGTTTTAATACGATAATATGCCTCTATCTTTCGTCTGCAGTCACACACGACCCTCGTGTGCTAATTGAATTTAAGGAATAAAATCCAATCGCCCCGATTCTTTATTATTCAAGATCCAATTTGGATAAGGTCTGATCGGTCCGCGGGGGGCGGGCAGGCGGGGCAGTGAAGAATAAAATTGGATTTGTCACTCAAAACATAAGACTACCTTTAACTTTGTTGCGTTCAGTGAGACCATCGATACTCTAGCTAATTCTAAAATATAGTCGTAGAGACGTTTTCCAAACGACAATTGAATTAAATTTCCTCCTCAGATTACTATGGAAACAATTAACGATGTAAATATTTATACTATGAAACTATAAGTATGAAAGTTTTAGTGCAGTAGAGAATGTTTCGCATACACGCTTTTTATTATGCACGCTGTTGATCTTCGACAATGTGTATGGTGATTTTTTAGCCACTTACAGATAAGTGGCTTTATAGCTGTCAGCTGAATATAAAACGATCACTAAAGGCACGGAAATTAAATAGCCGCTCATATCCGCCTTGTGAAGTGTTCCGAGATTCGACGCGACTTCAAGTCTGAGCCGACGCTACCGTTCGACAAAAATGCCCGCGCAATAATCGACAGAGGGATTTTTACTTTCATATAATAATAATAATCTTTATATATGTTTAAATTTTTCTGAAATTTTTGCTGTAGAAATAGTTACAACTATATTATTTTTATATTAAATACCAATTTATATCCTGACCCAGCGCTTTAAAAATATGCACGTATATAATTAATAAATAAAATAATGTAAAGTATTTTACCTCCTTTTTATATAAGTATACGTTAATGGAATGCTTACGTAATAATAACCAATTACATTAAAATTATTAAGTTGTTCATCAACTTTTAAATAAAGCAGCTCCGTTTAATATAATAACATTTTAATTGCTTTCTTGTTACGAACTTCCTGATATAAACGAATCAAAGCATACTTTAAAAAAATAAAACATTGTATTGCAATTAAAATTTTACCTTATAAATTATTGCATGCTTAAAGTATTTTTCTATACAGGCATTACGTAGAAAACTAAACGAACATTAAAGGCTGCTCACTGAATATAAATACTGATAACGAGCAGGTAATACGTGTTCATTATTGTTATAATTTGAATAATTGCTCATTAGTGTTACATTTACTTTAATTATTCGCATTTTAAATACCCTTACATTGTTTAGTCCTATTAATGGAAGAATTTATATGGTAATAAATATGTTTCTTACTCGCCCACATTCTCATCAGGAAAAATGCTAGCAATATTATGAGTTGCCTACTTTTTAATAAGTGAGCTTCATGCAAATAATGTTCCTAAATCTCTAATTAAATATTAGAGATTTTTCATATTAAGTCAATATTTTGATTAAAAAATAAATAGTTACCAAATATATGTTGAAAAAATGTCAAAACAAGTGAATAACACGCAGGTGTCGCTGAAAATTGAATCCCTATTATAAGTAATGAGGATGAGTAAACATTTTAGAGAAAAGCACTCGTTTGTGTTGGCGAGCCAATTAGAAGTGTTAGGGACGAACATCGGAGCCTGCGCCACTCGCTTCTCGGTCGTCCAATTAAACTCGCGCCGCCAACATAACGCCAGCCGTCGACAAAACGGAGTACCTTCGCGTAATTGTGTAAACCACTTCAAACAAAACCTTCAGTTTTTACGACGCACTACAACAATGGAATCATGTCAGAAGCCACCGGCTCTTACCACTGTCGTTGTCACTATATACCGCATAATCGTCGACTTGTTAATTAAAGTCGAGGATTATTACAAGTCACGGTACCAAATTAACGAAATGCTATTACGGCTCGCCCGTGATTTCACGTCGATACGAACGCTACGATCCGTACCGTGCTTAGTTGTTGTTTAATTATAACAATAGTGGCCTTTAATGAGAGTTGCGCTAATAAGCGCTTCAGAATGTAATCAACATGCCTCGTCGCTCTAATGAGCCGGGTTCCTGGCAAAAACAAGCGGTGTCGACATTTTACTGAAGATTAATTAGGCGTTCTGCCTATACGGAGACCCGCCACTGCCCGCTCCGGAAACTCATCTGTTTCTAACTCGTTACTCATTAACATACTCCTTAACTGGCACGCTCGAGATTCTCATAACAATTATTGTTCCTTATATATACGGAGACTTTTTTCGTTTTAATGAAGCGTCTAGTTAGCAACTACAAAGACGTAACTACGAGTTCCCTTCGAGTTACTCCTATTGACAACAAAGTACAGAGACCTGTAAACGTCGTTAACTTAAATAAGCACGTTTGATTACGTCGTAGCTAGCTACCCCATTAAAACTTAACGAGGGGCAACCCCGGGGAAAATAACTAACCCAATTTCCCTTTGCCGGGAAATCATTAAAAGTCTTAAAAGGGTCTTTTCATATATTTTTTAGCCGGGAGCGTACGTGCAAATAAACACATTTTACATAGACGAACAAACAATTGCTAACGAGACGGGCGGGTAGCGGGTAACGAACGCGGCCGAGCCATGTCCAGCGCCGTCTGCAGATGATCCTGGCTCCCCGAGCAGCCGACTCACTGCACATTACATACACTACTACAGACCGACTCATATCATTCATCACACGAACACCACTAACCATAATTAGACGCAACGACTTTATTCATTCATTACTTCACATTATTTATTATCTAACGCAGAACAAAAAGCAACAAAGTTGACATCTTATAAGCATAACGTTATGCGTGTTATTTTCTCTGTTACAAAAAAGGTTTCAAATAATCGCCATAAGTAAACTCTTACTCAATATGGACATTATTCGCGTCATTTGGAAATCAACGGAACTCTTCTTTAATAAGTTAATTGACTTCGAGCAGATGCGAAATTTGTCGCAGCCCTAAGGCAGAAGCTTTTGATTTTGTTAAGTTTTTCGTTTTTAAAATATGTGTTTATTAATCTATAATCTTTTTATATTTTTAGAGTATCTTTGTTTTTTTTTCTACTATATATGAAAATTTTGAAGACACATAAAACAAATATAATTATAACAAATATCAAATTTCTTAATAAGTATTTACATAGATTATTATATATTTATATAAGAACGATACACGAGAATAATTTATACTCAAGAACACATTTATGATATGAGATAAACATTAATCGACTTCATTTCCAATTAGCCTGTTGTTTGCGTTCACTGTTTAATTAATGGATGTGTGCTGTATTAGTGTCGGATACAATCTGATTCGAGACTCGTCGGCAATTACCGACGACTACAAAATACATCGAATTCCGCGTAATTGCTGAGAATATTACGGCACTGAACTTAATTGTTCTCGACTTAATTAATTAAGCTTTTGTTTCAAACTAACAGCAAAGTGTAGAGTTGGCAATTCTAAATTGGATCTTGTAATTACCTTATATTCTATTGTATAGTCGACTTTCAATTATATTCAAAGCTTATTTGTGAAGTTAATAATGCTTAGCTTTATGGCGTTTACCCATTTATGTAGTGTTACAAATTTTTAAAGAAGCGATTACATAATAGGTATAATCGGGAAAATAAATAATTAAAATCACAAAATTCCTATATTTGTACTTAATTTAATTACTTAATAATGATTTTTTTTGTTAATTTTAATGTTGACGTAATTTAATAGGTACCTAGGTTATAAAAAACTCATTTAAATATTTCGATTAATCTTACTAGTATATCGCATGATTAATTGGTTACACGTAACTAAAGTCATTTTAAAGTTTTAAATTGTGAAATATTATAACTATACAAGGCGGTATACATATAATAAACATTTTCATTTCTACAAACGTGTTACCTACCCGCCTTCCAACAATTTTCATTTAATGCTTACTTTGAGCTTGCACAAATAAAAAATAAAACGTGTTAAAACTCGGGCTCTAATTAAGGCACAATAAGAAAAATAACAAGAGCGAACGCGGCGTTGCATCATTATACAGTGACATGGGATCGCATACGACACCTCGCTAATCCTCTACAGACTACTTTTTTATCTCACAGTTTCTTCATAGACACCGCATAATAAGTACGAGCAGCAAACATTATGATTTTAGGTACAGAATAATTTCTCTTTATAACTTAACTCAAACAATGTCTCATAATGTTTACATTTCAGAGAATGAAGCTATTAATAATGCATTTTACTGTTTATCTAATAACATAAATCAGTAGGATAATACAGTCTATACAAAATCATGTTTGTTAAAAGATAAAAATATACTTAGTATAACCATTGAAATTAATAACAATGCACAGAAAAATAAAACTTAAATAAATTATTTTGTATATACTTTTTATAATAATATAAATAGTTATAGATATACAATTTTACAAAAAAATAGTGGAGTTACAATCGTACATTTACACGTTTATGACAATCATACGTGAACGTAGTAACATTGACACGCGTTTAATATATTAGCATTGTCATAGTAATTTTATTTAATAGGACAGCAATAAAAATTAGGTAAGTGTCTCTCAAGGTAACGAGTTTCTATGATATGAATATAAATGTGGCTCATAACATATAGTAATTTAAAATGATGTACGGGATACCCAATATTGAGCAATAAATTATATTATATATTGGATTGGCAATTTAGTAAAAGTTATGCATTGGGCACATGCTTGAATTTCCATAATTTATCTTTTGTAAATTGATTTTTTTATTTTATGTAAACAATATAAGCAGCTTATAATAAAAATATGGGGGTAGATTTGTCTATTTGAAATTCAAAAATTTACTTTATTTTCTACATAAATAAAATTAAACAAATTGTTTTAATCATATTTTTTTCACGTCTTGTAATATTTATAAGTGATCAATAATAACTTACCTTTAATCAATTGCCTTGCTTTAATACGGCACAAGTAATAGGTCTTAAAATCCAATTAGTCCTTATCACCAAAACAATCACGACAATAATTAACCAAAACACAAAAACTTAATTCTTTCAAAAGTCACTAATCGTGGATGGCGAATAGTCCTAATACTGGTATAGTTTACAGTTAAAACGTGACAACTGTTTACTGAAAAGCGAACGAACGATGAAAGTTTTCGACTCAAAGTGAGCGGAGTACACGCGCACACTGCTCGACGGCTAGCGACGGAGTGAGTAGGCTGAAGGCTCTCGGCCGGAGAGTAGAGCCGGTGTCGACTGGCGAATGCAGGCGCCCAGCCGGGGAATGGGCTGTGAAGGCGGGCGATCGCGGGGTGGAATGGAACAACACTCTAATCTAATGATGGGGTCGAAACACTTTAATGCTTTAATTTGAAAAGTACACTAACTATGCCTTTCAACTGCTCTGTGCACGCTTTTATTACTGATTTGTTACCTGATCGCACTATTATTTATATTATCAATTAATCCACTGTCGTACATAGTGTTGTTTTAGCTAAATGTGTAATGTAAATAGTTTTGTTTCAATTTTATTTGTCTAAAGAAATGCGTAAGTAAAAAAATATATAAAGAAAATCTTTAATAATTCAGCGAGTCCGTTCTCAAAGTTCCAATTTTGTCGACACCCCTCGAGCAAAAGCAATCTTCTTTACTTTGCCGCCTACAAATTTATGCTAGTTCATATGTCCCCTCACCTAGCGATTGTTGTAGAAATGTAGCCGATACG
>JADANM010005989.1:4727316-4738034 GCA_026213755.1 Eurema hecabe | reverse complement strand
GACAAATCCATTTTCCACACGGTAACACTTTTTCTCACAATGTCTTTAAGTTTAGATAGAAAATTCGAGGTTCGCATAGGCACAAAATTAATTCGAAGTAGTCGGAATGTACGCACGCAACCGGCACAATCGGCACAGCCGGCCACCAAGCGACCAAACACACGAGTGTGGTTTCGTAGTGTCAAGGAATGTGCGTAATACGCTACGCCACCCCACCATGCCTCTTTGTGCTTTTAAAAGTTCTTAGACCCTTACGCTACGGCCCCTATTAATAATACACTTAATTAAAGCATTTGAATTATTTTGAAAGTTTTACTTAGCCGTCATTTGAATTCATACTTTGGTCTTGTGATATAAATTTGATTTAAATTATTATAGGTCATTTATTTTAAATTAAAAAAGAAAAGATAATAGTATATTATTTCATTTCAATATTGCGAGCATTGCCTTTAATTTAAATAAAAATTTTAGAAGTCTTAATTAACGAGAAAAGCCCAGGAATACCCCTGGAAATTTGTAAATCTTACTAAATAGGTATTACAAATGCTAAGGTCTAATAGAATGGACCTACAGATTAGGGATAAAATACTACTAAATTACTTGATTAAAGGGGGTCGTGCAAGTACATGTATATAGATTAGAACCTCGAATAACAAATGGAATACTTTTTCCCGATACTGCCACGAGATCGTTAACTACGCGGGTAAAACCCAGCAAAATTTTAATGTTAAAATACATTTACTTAGTTAATTAACATTTTGGTAATATTTTAAAGTATTTAACTTTAAAATACTTATTACCAACCAATTACGAAGAATATTTAATAATAGTTTTATTACGCCTTCATAAAATTAACCGGCTACGTGTAGATTGTAGAGTAGTTTTTTGTACATTATATTTGTGAATTGTTTATAATTTTTTACTTATTTACTACCTACTCCACATAAGCAAATGTTTCAAGTTAGGCTTGAATTTGCTAAGTTATCTGAGCCGAAATAATTTCCTTAACAGGATCATTCATAAGGATATTAATTGAAGATCTTAAGTACATAATGCCTTTACATTACGTAATGCGTATTCCGATTATTATTAAAGTTACTACCTAGTACAGGTTAACTCGTAGAGGCGATAGAATCGACATTAAGCAGTTGCTTAGTGCCAGTATCTTTTTATAGTTTATTAGTTTGATAGATATAGATATATTTTATACAAGACCACATCAATAAATGCACAAATAAAGAGGTTAAAAAGGTAAACTATTACATTTATTTATAATACCAAACATTTCCAAAAGCAATAACAATAAGTCGACAGAGGTCCTGTTTATTCAGAGGGCGCCGGAGGAGGGCCGAGGGCACAGCTGCGCGTGCGCCGGGTGTTCGCGGTCCGGTTGATATTTTATAACAAATCCTGACACACCTGATCTCCGAAAGTAGTCATTATTTTAATGCTATTCACTCCTAACTCTCTTTTGTTACAGCGCACGTGCCCTCTTTAATGTGTTTTAATTTATTCGGGCCGCAATACAATTTTAACATCTCCACCAAAAAAATCATTTCGTTGAAAGAATTCGAAGTATTACTTATTTTTAAATTTCGAATTGTAGTATGGAATATGTGTGACGATACATTTCCAGTCGGTCAAAAACACCATCCCTACAAAACTTGCCGCTCCAAAGGTGATTAACGATGTCGCAAATGCGGTTAAATGTTCTATCTGTTTTTTACTTAGCATTGTTTAAGGGTTTTCTTATTAATGTGTGTAATTATTTTGATTGTTTTGACAATGCAGAATTTTTGACAGAAATGACAAGAAAGTTTATGACACCGTATTTTTTTTCTTTAACGTACTTCCTCGAGTTTTATACGTAACTATCGATATTTTGAAAATAAATCAGTCAGGTGGTCAAGACGTATGTATTTTTAAATGAGACTCATTATATAAGAAATGAAATAAAGAAGGCATTATAATTATGTTCACACGAATACAATATGTCCATAATTTTTTTTTACCGGACTAATTATTTGATTGCATGTGCCATGAGCCATCAGACAAACTAGCCATGGTTACCATGTAACCACTAATTATAAAGTGATCAATTTGTTAACCCGTTCCCAGGTCCTTTTCTTATTAAGGTTACAGAATAGGTATATGTACCAATTTGTTTATGGGTGACACGTTCCCACATAAATTAGGAAACATTTCATTTTAAAACAACAAACGCCGACCGTGAGCCATATGTTCTAAATTTGAAAGTGTATACAAAAATGTCATTGGGTTTCAGGTCGAAATCATTTTTTTTTATTTGATGGTGAGTAGGTATCCGAGGAAGGATCCAGATTTGGCGTCTGGGTGGAGCCCTATTTAATTTGGCAAAATATATAAATAAAACCTTTGTTCAATTAGTATTCCATCTGGTCCTGGAATAAGCTCAGGGTCATGACCCCCTCTGGACCACCTCCGCTCAATATCTCTCTGACAAAAAAAAGAATTTAAGGCAAAAGAGATTGAAAACATAGAAAGAGAGAGGATAAAAAAGGTTGGAAAGAGAAAAACGGGCCTCTGTGCTCTAGATTAACTGGGAGCACATTTACCGAATAAATGTTACGTCTCTTACTCCTTGAACTACTGCACAGTGCTTGTACCAAAACAAAAAAAAACTAGTAGCAGCATACAAAATATATTTTAGCGTTTTTAGGTTTAGCCATCTACAGCACATGGATTTTAGCTAAACTATTATTTATACGCATAAAACTAGAAATATAGATTTTAATATAACATGTTTAATATGTTCTAATTATTGTAGTTATATTTTATTGACTATTCAGACCTTATCAAAATAACCCTTGTCTTTTCTCACTCTTTTCTTAGTTCACAAGGGCGTTAAATATATTTTAATATGAAAATTCATTATGGAAGTTTGCAAAGTCCGCTGCAGTGACACGGAACATATTGGAAATTTGATCTCTTGTTTCTTTCTACGATTATCCTATGAATATAGAAAAAACGCTTTTTTATTTTAAAAGATCAACAACTATTATAATATAAACTCTTCCAGAACAATGATTATTAACGTTATGTTTTATATTGGCCTTGAAAAAGTAAAGAACAAAAATGTGCAATGCATTAAATTATTTATCTGTATATGACAAACAAATGACAAGACGTCAAAAGTCAAAATATGTCAATTTTGAAAATCGATCCTATAGGCTATTCTATCCTACAGTTTGTTGTCTTGTTTTAAAATGGTATCACTATAATTTGAATTATATAGGTAGGTATTATTTAAGTCGATATAAAACTTATCATAAATGACGTCAGAAAAAGACCCATTGGTTGGTGAGAGATCAGGGACAGTCCGTGAGGTTGGTAATCATGCAATATGGAGTTTATCATCGTGTAAACCAGGTATGTACATATTATTATGAAGTCGATCAAAAAAAGCATATTTTTTATTTAAAGAATATAAATCATATCTTGCTCCAGGATTCGGTATAGATCAGCTAAGAGACGATTGTATGGATACGTATTGGCAATCAGATGGACAGTTACCCCATTTAGTTAATATTCAATTTCAAAGGAAAACTATGGTCTCGCACATATATATTTATACTGATTACAAACTTGATGAAAGTTACACCCCCAGTCGAATATCTATTCGTGCTGGTACACATTTTAATGATCTGCAAGAGATAGAAGTTATAGAGTTAATTGAACCCAGTGGTATGTATTAATAATATTAATACAAAAAATTTAAAACATTAATTTAATATGTTTTAAAATTTTTACATAATGCATTCTTGATTATTTGATAACAGTTTCATAGTATAGCATAAATTAAAATGTGATGCTGTTAATTTTTCAGGGTGGGAAATGATACCAATAAAAGACATACACGAAAGGCCAATTAGAACCTACATGATTCAAATAGCAGTATTAAGTAATCATCAAAACGGAAGAGACACACATATGAGACAAATCAAAATTCACTCCCCCTGCGAACCAACATCTTTTGATATTAATAAATTCAGGAATTTCTCTACAGTTCAATTTCAACAATTTGCAACCATAAGATAAGGTGACTGTATTTCAATTTATATTGTAATGAACATTATTTGAAAAAGTATACCAAAATAAGAGAGAATAAAAGTACAGACAATTACAATATTTTTATTTACATTATATTATAATATAGTATATTATAAATATTATTCAGATTCTTCACTTTCCTCACTGGCTTGGTTGAGCCATTCAAAGAACTTTACCAGTGATGTCTGGTTTACAATATCGCTTTCATCTTCCTTTAAATCCTCATACCACTCAAGCAAAGAGTCTTCATCAATAATATCAGCATTGTAAAGAAAATGTAGAACTTGACCTGCTTTTCCATCAAGCCATTCATTTTTAATACAACTTTCCTAAAAAAAGAAATTGTATCAAAATTAAAGATGGTATATCATTATGTTTTAATACAATGTATAAAAATTTAACCAAAATGTTAAATATATTATGACTATAGATTCTGTTTTGTTACAGTATACTACCCATATAATTCCAAGACCTTTAAGTCCACTAAATATCTAAGTATACAATTACCTCAACTGCTCTTAAACAGTCCATGATGGCTGATTTAGTCTTGATGTAGTTTAATAAAACAGGATGGAAGAATTTTAGTATATCTTTGACTGTCAATAGAACATTCTTGCTCTCCATTAAAATTGGCAGACTAAGTATTGCTCTCACAACAAAAAAGTTCACTTCATGTAATTGGATGTTATATGCATATCTTGATGAGTTAATTTCAAGTATGAGATAATCACATTTCAGCTTTTCTTCATATCCTCTTGCAAGACTGTCAACTACTTCTTGAAGGAAAACTGTAAAGAAAATATGGGAATATGAGATCATTTGTAGTGGGTGTGTTTCTAAATATGTAATGCAATATGTAAAAACATTGTTTATAGAACTAAACCAGGTTTTGCCCAGGTTATGAATATACACTCTGAAACCTAAACTCTTAAAAAAATAGTTCATTACAAATATAAACACAAATTTTATACATACTATTAGTGTCTTCTGGTACAGGTGAATTAGGCAATGAAGACTGAGCACTAGAATCTGATGAGTAGCAAGATTCACTATCACTCCATTGTTTTTCAAACCCGATGAACTCATCATCTCCATCCCCTGAGGATTCATTCTCCCATTCTGTTCCACTCTCTGATGTTGATTTAGAAAGTTTTTTATCTGTAAATTTAAAGAGATTTAGGTAGAATGAACACATTATTGAAGCTTTTCAAACTTTATTAGAATATAACTTTTGGTTCCCTTTGAATATTGAATGCATTTACATACCATTAACATCTTCATCAGACTTTTCAACAATGGCACCTTTTAATTTGGTATTTTCATTAATTTTTGCACCATGTGCTACAATGGCACCTTCAAGAATAGAATTGTCTTCAATCACACACCCATCATCAACAAAACTGTTTATTATTTTGCAGTTATCTTTTATGATAACATTATTCATAACATGACTTCCATGTATAGTAACATTTTTTCCAATGTGATTGTTGTCACCAATGATTGTTTTGGAAAGTGATGATGTGTCACTTATTTGAGTATTAGAACCAATTATAACATCTTCTACTAGAGTACAAGACCTGAATCATAAATATAATAGTTTAATTACTACTAACTGTGACCTGCAATTTTTGGATAGGTACTTATACAAACTGTAGATCGAGATTTAATCTATAATAATATATAAAGCTGAAGAGTTTGTTTGAACGCGTTAATCTCAGGAACTACTGTTTCAAATTGAAAAATTATTTTTTTATTGAATAGACAATATATATCGAGGAAGGCTTTATACTTTAGGCTTTTTTTAGGTTACATAACATCACACTGCGACTAAAAGGAGCGAAGATATAATGGAAAATATGGAAGATATAATGATAACGGGGAATATTATTCATCTTTGAGAGCTTCCTTTGCATGCGCTGCGACAATGGTTCAAAATACCAATATGTATGAAAGAATTAAATTATCTAAAATAAAGTTCGCGACAGTTATATACTGTCGATATAGACTATAGTCTATCTTCAAAGATTGACTCACTATTACATAATAATAGAAATAGATCTGACGGGGACGTAGTCATGAGCAACAGCCAGTAATATATAAAGAACTATTTTCTTGTCGGAAGTTTTAATATTTTATATATATTTACCTGCTCAATACAGAGTTAGTTTTTATATAGTTATGTTTACCCATAAAAGCATACTGGTTTTGGTAAAATGATCCAGTCTCAATAGATAAAGGATGGACCCAGCGATGAAGTACATCCAAACTGAAACATGAAATAAATAACTTTAAAAATGTGTTTAATATTGCTGAATAAACAGTAAACTAATCTTTGTTTTATCAAACTGTATATAAGAAAAATCTTTACCATATAACATGATAAGTCTTCCAATTAGTAACAGCAGCGGCATACTGATTTCCTTTTAATAAAGTATAGTATAAAGTACTGGCCAATATATCCTCATTGATAAGTAAGCCATGAATAAAGTCATGTCTGTTTTGAAAATCAAAGTTGTCAGAAAATAATGGAGGTACAGAAGGGGAACACAGTGCTATACTTGCATCCAATAAGTTATGATGTAATTTCACCTCAGAGTGTTGCAATACACAATCCTAAAATATCAACACACATGATATAAATGTTGGTTTATTCTAAGAAAAAGTTTCACAGTTATTGGTATACTTACCAGTGGCAAGGAGATAGTTGAATCCTTACATTTTTGTTTATACTTTTGATACATAAGTATTTTCTTAGATTTTCCATCCGCAGCTATGAAAATTGACTTATCATTACTGATAAGAGGATGGTCCCATGCTAACTCTTTGTATACAAGTGTCATAGCTGCCCCTTTATCTTTTTTACTTGTTTGTCTGAAAAATCAATTAGTTCTTGTATGCATTTAATTTTTATGAAATAATTTATATAACAAACTTATTTTCACTTAGCCTCATCTTTGAGATTATACAAAATTATTTTATTTTTAAATATAATGTTACATTCATATCCATTTTGGAAGAAAGAAAATTAAATTACTTACTTATGATGTTCCAATAAGGCAGCAAAATTCACATTTGTGATGGTGTTAACATTGAGCAAGATGAAGTAGCCTCTTACAAGTCCCGCTGCATCTATTTCACGCATTACATCCCCCATAGTCTGGCATGTTTCAGATGACAGTATTTGTACTTCCAATGAAAAAGTCCATGGAACTTTTTCATCTTTACATTTTCTTGAAATAATTTAAGGTATAGTGACAAATGATAATGTTTTGCTTCAATAGTACAAACCTAATAGAAAACTTACTTTATGTGGTCTCTTATTTTCGCTGGTTCTTGGCAAGAAAACATTATGACTTCTCCCACACCTCCAGCAGCAAGTGATTCCAAAACATAATCGATAAGTGGTACTCCAGCGAGAGGTAACAAACCCTTTAATAATAATGAAATTTTAAATAAATTTTTAAAAGTATTAAAAGTTTAATAAGAAACTATACTTACGAGAGGTTTATCACTACATATCGGATTGAAATTGTTATTAAATTCGTCCATTATTATCACGGCTTGTATAATATTTTCTTTATCACCCTCCATTGCTATTGTAGTAAACTTTATAGTTTGAAAAGATGAAATTATATTTTAAATAACATTAATAACTAACATGTATGAGGTTTTAGGTTTTGGGTTATGTCTATGTGTCAAATGTCTTTTTCTACAATATTACCAGATGACAGTGACATCCAACTATTCAAAGATGTCGTTGAAAGACAATGTCGAATGAGGGTATCGTAAAAATACCGTAACATAATCAGTACTGGTGCTAACAATTTGACTTTTTTAATTCAATGCAATTATTTTCAACTAGGAGGTATGTGTAGGTATTACAATTTGTATTAATTTTACCCAATGTTATGCATTGGTTACCATGGCAATATCGATTTTAATTATTAAAAACAAAAGTGATAATTTAAAAACTACCTTACATTTCCTACTTGACTCCTTATTTTTGATTGAATAGTTAAATAATGGATTATGATTTATCGCGTATAGATTATGCCCTGTGCGGAATCACATATCCTGAAACTTTAAAGATATTACCAAATCATACAGAGAAATCACAACAAAAAGTACTTTCAATGTCCTATTCAAATTACATTAACGTGTATCTTTGGAATTAGGGAGATTTTGTTGTATCAATAATTATGAATTCAGTTTGTAGTTGGTGACAAGAATGGAATATTACAATGCATGGCAATTAAAGATGAAGAACCTGTTATTCAATTCAAAACTTTACCCGGAAAACCCATTACTTCTGTGCAGTTAGCTTCTTGTTCAGGTAAAACAACTTTTAAATGAATATTCTTTTGTATTTTATCTACTAAAAATAATAAATGTATCCAAACTTTTGCAGACACGAATTCAGATAAAATTTTCGCAGCATCAGGATACGAGGTGAAAGGATACACTCGAAAGGGAAAAGTATTTTTAACAGTTGAATCACCAATATCTGAGACTATAACTTCCATGTATACAATATTCTTATTTATTTATTTAATTCCTATTAAGTTAAATGCTTCATGTTTTTTGTTTAAAAGGGAATTTATCGGCAGGTGTGTTCTTGGAAACGATTTGATACTCTGCAGTGGAACTACGACAACTTACTGTAAGGACTTGCGCGAAATAACATCCTTTGTGTGTGAAGATCGAGTACTTGATGTTGCTGCATTTAAAGCCCCAAATGTATAAATATATCAAATATATATAATTAATATGACCGACATGAGAATTTTGTTCAAGATTTTATTTGTGTGCGTGCGATTAAAAGATTGGTCTTAAAGGAATCTTAAACAATTTTCAGAGTATGCGCGTGCGGTTACTTTTACTAATAGCTAATAAAGGTGCAGCGATAGTAGAAAATGGGCATGTCGTCACTCGCATATATATACAATCGGGTCCTTGTCGCCTATTAATTCCGCAATCCGTGCGCCCTACTGATATTTGTGCAATTTATGGAGCGGCGGATGGATCTATAGGATTTATTTCATACAATGAGTAAGAAATTTCTACAAGACTATTTTACTTCATCAAATTTATCTGTGCGCGATTATACCTAATAAGTAAATATCGTATTATGAATCTCTAATCAATAAATATGTTACAGATCCCAATTATCGAGTAAATGTTTAGAAGAGTGTCAAGGATTAGGATCGATTATGTGTATGGGATGGTTTTATAATCATATCGGAACACATCTTGCTGTTGGTCGCCACGACGGTTCAGTACAGCTATATCTTCTTAATTCGGATAATTTCCAAGATAAGCTACAAATAAAGTTTACATATGTATGTACGACTTTATATGTTATTAAAAACAATAACTAATAATAGGACTGAAGTTTAATGATCATATTTTCTGGTCTAGTTTTGTGGAGAGCCCGTCACATCGATTTGTGGAGGGTGCATCGGTACTGATGAACCAGAATTACTGGTAGCAACATTCTCAGGCAGAATTTTTGGTCTAAGACCTCGTCGACTTCTATCATCTGCAAAAAGTCTGAATAACGTTCCCGCTGATGCACTTGCAACACGCAGGCTTAAACTAGAGTAAGCATGACAAATAGTGTGAATATGATAAGCTTTCTTGGTAGAAAAATGACGTCCAGCTTGAATATATAATTGCAGAAATGAAATAACGCGTTTGGAGAAGCAAACTGCTATTGAACGAGAAAAGTATCAAAAAAGTACAAGATCTTTGCAAAGTGGTTTATCCTCGCCGCCTTTATTAGATATACAGTATGAGGTACGTAAACAGACCACATTGTCGGTGTCAAATTAACAAAGTATTTTGTAAATAGTATTGTAATTGTTGATGTCTGAATAAAGGCTAATATTATTATTATGAGGTAGGTAGTAGTTACATACAAATAATATCGTTGTTAGCGTTAAAATATCGAAAGTACTTTCCCGTAGTTATCAGGCGCTACGAAAGACGGTTGGCAAGAAGCAAGAATCATGTCTGCCGTATCGTTAGATATGTTATTTATATACTGTGATAACCAACTTGAAATACAAACGGACAGTGCAGCTGTACTTAGTGTATGCCCGGTGCAGGTAGGAAGCAATTTAATAATAATGGGGAAATAATCATTCGAAAGAATATAATATATTAAAAAAAAACAAGACTAGGAAGTAAATATTACTATTTTTCGTTCTAGGAAAAAAAATCCAACGACCTTTTGGCGACTATAAGATGTCAAACAGGCATGAGACGTATATGGCTTAAAATGCGATACACCCACGATTTATCAGTCGTGGAAAGTATAATGGTTTTAGTTTATGTATTGCCCGCTGGAGCGCCAAGAGTAGCCAGGCTTATAAAGTTCCAATTACCCGTATTAGCTCACTACTCACAACACGAAGATCGCAGTTTGGAGGACGCGAAAAGGTCGTCGTACGCATTTGAATATTTTATAAATTTTGAGGACTTCAACTATTTAATAAACAAATGTATTGGATTTCAGGTGTTTTGGTACATTACGAGTAACAGGTAACTTCTCAGTAGTCGAAGTAGCATCGTGGCTAAATGAGGCTTTACCAGGATTATTACCAAAACCATCAAACGACGTATTCTTT
>JADANM010005989.1:4691838-4707982 GCA_026213755.1 Eurema hecabe | reverse complement strand
CAGAAATAGATTTGATATTGCGAGAAACACTCACAAATCCGGTCTTCAAAACAATACCCATTTCGATCTGAAAACGATATTTAATTTATTATTAGCGATACAGGAACATTTAAATACATTATACATTAATTGTTATATAATGAAACCGTTGAAGTAGCTTTTTCTTTTTGTTTTTCTGTAAAACTACAACTATAAATGAAGGAAACAAACTCTGACACAATGAAAATAACACACAATTTTTGGACTTACCTCATTTGATTTAAATGACCAAAATGATTTCGAAACCTTTTTTTTACCCAAATCGTAGTATCACAACAATTTATTAGTCGAAAATAGTTGTTATTTTTTCATTTCGATATTTTTTCAAAAATATACGACTTAAATGTCAAAGTGACAGAACCGACAAAGTTGTGGACGCCAGTTGGCGCTGTGATCGTGCACGGTGCCAATCTCACGGTGCTCATCTTTTGGACGACTTGTGTTTTTTGTGTAATTTAATGACTTATTCGACTTAATCGAAACATTAAAAGAAGTGCATATTAGTTATTTGTAACTTATATAACAAGTATACCATAAATAAGAAAATGCATACCTCACTTTTCCGATACTATTACATCAATGAAGTATGACTGACGTAATAATTCTATTAACTTAATATATATTATGAATAATATTATTAGTACAATACATAAATATTTATTTAAATTATGTAAATTATGTATATAATTAATTATAAATGGGTTTGTCTATTTTTACCTTACAGATTATAAATATGGACAGTAACAAACAAGTGTTTTCTTCCGAAATAGTACGTGCTAACAACAAGCTCAACAATAATTTATATGAATTACTACATATACAGCCGGCGAAATCACTTCCTCACCAACATGTGAATGCATCGACTTGTGATTTTAAACCTAGAAATGACAAATACTTTGTGCCAAAGAAAAAACTTAGTATAAAAGTTAAAACTGTTCGACATATTAGAGAACAGTTTGAAAGAGATGTTTATACTGATTTGCACTCTGAGTTAGATAAGCAACGGAATGTTTTGTTACGTAAAATTCGAATAGGCTCAGCGCGAGAAGAGTCTACAAAAAAGATTGCTAAAAATATAATAAGTAATGATTTCCCTGTATCTAAAGATGTTTGGGATATGGTAATGAATTTAAATCCCGAAGGTCATACATTCTCATCACAGTATGTCTTATGGAATGGGAAATCTATTCAAATAAACGGTAGTAAAGGTGGTAACACAAAGTTTATTTGTAAACATGATCTTGGTAGAGTACGATTAAACAATTCAGTGAATAATCGTAATGTTTTTTGCAACAAACAAAAAAGACTTCTGAAAAATTCTGTACATTCTAAATTTAGACCCGGACCTTTATCAAAAAAGAAATTTTTAGATGACTCGTATCAAAAGTATCAATGTGGTAATGCAACAGTTACAAGCTTACCTAGGTCCGCTTTAGATATTCAACCTTCATATGGTGCAAGTTTAGGACCGCAAATGACAACCTTCTTAAATGATACGTTTATGAATAATCCGCAGGGACAAATTACGAAAGACTGGGCAAACTTCTCTGTGACTGTCTTAGGAAAAAATAATAAGGGACAGCCTGTCCAAACAGAAAGAGATACTCAAGTAACATTTAATTTACAATATAAATGTGGACAAAACAAAATACTTATGCGAAATCCTCGTGATAATAAGTGTGTGTTTAATGATGAAATTGAAATAAAATTTAAATCACAATCCCATTCAAGGGAAGCCACTGACGTATCAGAAGTCAAGAATATAATGTCCAAAATTTTAGATTTTGTAGAGTTTAATTTAGACTACTCTGAAAAAATAAAGGAAACTGATAAACTAGATTTAACACCAGAGGATCGCATTCATAATATTGGTACACAAAATATTATATCAAAAGATAAATATAGGCGGAAGTATGGCGAATTGGACCGTCTTGATGTTAAAATAATTAAACTTCCCGACGCTTATAATCAAACTTCTAAGTCTTGTGGTAAATCACATTGCACATTAGGTTGTATATGTGATTCATTAGAATGTTCTTACACTATAAAAACCCATTGTGGTAGAGTTGAATGTATGTTTCGATGTCAATGCTTGTTTTCAAAATCGATGAGTTCCGTTCAGTCATTATCTAGGTTTATTGAGTTGGATAACAATGTGTTCAATCGTAATTTGGCAAAAGAAGAACAAAAATTTCGCCAAACTGTTGTTTTATCACACGAGGGAAGTATCGTTTTAAATTCTCAGAAAAGGGATTGGAAAGCATCAAAAAAGTATTCAGATTTTTATAGTAAAATGTGTTTGAAAACGGAAACAAAGTTAAAGAAAGACATGTGTATAGTTTTAAGTAAATTAAATTGCAATAACATTGAGCCGTGGTGCATGGTGCACAGTTTCTACAAATGTTTTTGTAAAGGCAAATTTACTGAAAAAGCTTTACCAGACATAATTGAACTCAAATCTCTTGAGAAAGTCAAAAACACTGACGAAGAAGCCCCTGCCATTATTCAAACAATTTCAAATGAATCCCTAAAATATAGACTAAGAGATCGTTCTAAGAATGAAGAGGAACATAAAGAGAAAAAAATTGAGTCCCCTAATAAAGACAGTGAAGAAATTCGATCGGAGATATGCGCTAGAGTCGAGCCATATAAAGGCAGAAAATTCAGTGATGGTTATTATTTTAATACTAATAGAAAGATTATTGAAATGGAAAAGAATGATCGCAGTTTGTTAAAAAAATTAATGTCTTTAATACATCCAAGTGATGAACAAGAATGGGGGCAGAAAGAATTGCATTCTTTAGAAGTTAGTCGTCCAAAGACGAGTCTTAAAGAATTGCATTCTTTAGAAGTTAGTCGTCCACCGACGAGTCTTAAAGAATTACTAAATAATGTTGTGCAAAACGATATCGAGACTAATTCGGAAGGACTTGAATGTTCGGACAAGTTGCCACCTACAAACACAAAACGTTTGCCAAGTAAGACAAAGTTAGTAGCTTGGTTGGAAGCAAGTTATAAACAATATAAAGAACGCGCAGACCAAGGTATAGTCACTACTTCGCTAGATCCACCTAAAGTAGGGAAAGTGGCATTATATCCATGGGAATTTATACTTAGTCGATATCGTGAACGTAAGAATTTATTTTTAATAACCAAGCAAAAACCTTATCGTATCCTTATGGCCATAAATACGAGGAACCCATTCTTTGAAAGTTGTATAAATATTAATGATATAGTTTTAACAGAATTAGACAAATATCCTATTACAGTAAAAAACTTACTAACGAATGCGTCGGACTTGAAAGATAACTTTTGCATACTGTGTGGTTTGATGCATTGCTGGGAATTGATCGGATCAGTTACAAAAGTAAACGAGTTAAAAAGATGTGATGAGAAGTCGAATGCATTTAATTGTGATAATATGCGATTTGATTCAGACAACGACTCGCTCAGTAATACTTCTATTTTACTAGAAGAGGATTCACAGAGTGCTAGTAATACAGAATGTCTTCAAGATGATAGCTTACAAAAAGAATCCCCAAGTCTTTCTAAACTGAGTGACGCAGAACTGTCGAAGTGGTTCGTAATGACAGTAGAAAACGACTTTAATGAAATTCATTTTTATATGAAAGGCTTTTTTGTTAAATATGATAGTGTTATTAAAGCAATAAACGTTTCAAGAGTTTCCGGTAAAACTGTCAGGCTCTCTTCTCAGAAATGCAATAATCTTCAGACGGTACCACAATTCGGGATATATGCTATTCCGAATGAAAGTGATCTAAATGTATTTATTGGTCCATATGAAAGACACGAAATACTTGGGATAGAGACTGTGAAAACAACTTTACCGAGAGACAATACAAGAAAAACTCGTGGAACTTGGATTATGGTGAATAAAATAGACAATGTTAAAATCATTGACCAACCTCTAGCCTTTTTACCTGCAACATACTGTGAAAACGAAGTGATTTCTCTAGAAAGTGAAATACATTTTTCACAAGATTACGTCACTTCTATGGAATCTGATAATCCTACTAATAAAAAAGTTAAAAATCTGGATATTAATAAAATAGTTAAACCTATAAAAATTCAAAAAAAGGATGTTTTAAGTAATCCTACAGCAAAAATTGTTAAAATGTTTGACGTAAAGAATCCTCCTACAATCATTGCAAAGAAAAGTAGTAACGATCTCGTAGCGACTAGCGCGGACGAGTCCAGTGAAAACATTAAAAAGCCCGCCATATCAAATAAACCAGTTGCTGAAATTGCACCACAAGTAAAAGTTGGTACTTTATCAACATCGGATGCAAAATCAAGTCCTACTAGAAGTATGTTTATATTAAAACCAGAGGAAATTAATAAGAGATCTCTATTAAAAGAAAGTATCGGAAGAAGCGATGATAAAGAACCAAGTGATTCCATGGATATGGACATTGAGAACTTTCTAGCAACATCTTCCGTTTGCAAATTTCCGAGTACAGATATATTTGTCATTTCGGATGATGAAGAAGACGAAATAAATCCTATTATAAATGTATGGATTCAAGCCAAAAATATTGAAAACCTTGGATGGATTCCTGGGAAACGCAATACAATCAATGATACAATTTCCTTTGAATTTCCTGGTTTTAAATTTACTGATTTCTATTCGCAAGAAGAAGCATTTCGGAAGTTGAATTTGTATGTATATTTTTATAATTTAATAACAAAGTATTTTATAAAGGATCCTATTTAACTAATTGTGATTATTATTTTATTACAGGGTATTTTCTCGAAAAGTGTTTGTTCCAAAGCATTTGAATACACAGTGGGAAGTAGTTGAAAACGAGAGTAGATTGCGATGCAAAGTGAAATTAAAATCACACGATTTGCGGCCCGAGCTAGTAAGTACTGTTTTAATATTTTTTTTAGAAAAAAAACACACATCCTAACATTATCATGCGCTGTGATTACTTACTTTTATCCAAGTTTGTGAAATTTAATAAATGTGAAATAGTTGGGTAGTCTAATTAAATGAAATCGTTTCTTCCTTACATTGGTATTTAATGTTTTTTTTTTGTATTTTTAAAATCTCAATTAAAACCAAAATACATACAATGACAGGTGATGACCAAGCAAGGCTTAAAAGATAGGCGTCAGTTAATGCGCATAATGAAATTAAAGAAGAAATTGTCAGAAACGGATCCGAATTCAGAAGAATTTGTTAAAGTAAGTATACTTTTTTGTAAGACCGTGTGAAATGTAATAACTAATATATAATCAGGATACATAACCCCAACTTTTCGAAGGTAGCTATATAATTTTTTTTTGCCAGAAATGGCTAATTTTCCCTAATATAAATTATAGTTGATACTTTAGCCATTTAAAATTCAATTCTTGTATTTGAATACTTTTTAAACTATTTTACTGTAATTTTCAGAGAAGGAGATTATTAATGAGCATAGAGGATGAAACGAGTGCGAAACTTGAAGACGACAATAAAGATATGCTAAAAAAGACGATAAATAAAAAAGTTATATTCAAAACTATTTCCGATGCGAACGAGGTTGTGCGCCAGGGTATGGTCGAAAGATTAAATTCGATCTTATCCGATACAGAATCCTTATAAAAAGAATATGAATGTACAAATGTTTCTTTATTACTTGATGATACAATATGAATGTTTTATATTAAAACAATTTGGTTTCAAGTATTGGAAGTCAACGCATCTCTTACGACTGATAGAAACTAAGACTGCTATACTTTACCTTTGCATACAAAAAGCTGAAGTATTATTAGTTATTTTTTTTATTTTAACTAATTAATGTTTGTATGTTTGTGTGGATAGTTAATTGCACATAAATATCGAGCATCTAGTTCTTATAATTTGTATATATAGTTATAAATGTAATAAATAAGTAATCTTAACTTTATGTGTCCTCTTCTAATGTACAAATATTTTTTGTTAATCGGTGATTAAGATCTCAATGCTAGAATATTTTTTTACTAAAGACTCTTTGAAGAGTCCTTATGTTAATGCAACGGCTTTTTTGATATTTGTTAGGTACCCTAAAAAATCCTCTATCTAAATAACATATCGTGTATAATATTATAATACATTGGTGTGTCTGATTGTTTTTTAATTATTGAGAATATAAATATTGTCAATGTTTGTCAAATTACTGTGTAGTATCCTAAACAGCTGGTGTCAATCAGAGTGTTTCCAGTAAAAAAACTATTGTTCGTAAACGTATTTTCATTTTTATAGTTATGTTAAAAATGTATGTCCATAATGTTTTGTAAGTATTTCAAATTTGAATACTTTTCAGCCCAGTAGCTACGAAGATCGACGCATTTATATTTTAAACAATGGTGATCTATGTTGTGTTATAATTTTCCTCAGGGATGTCTTTTATGTTATCGACAAGCTTTTAACGCTTTAGTTTTATTTGCTATGTATAAGTCTAGCAAAAATTATCTGTGATACAATTAAAGATATGTTTAAAATAAAAAATGAAGTTTTATTACGATAACCTTGATAAGATGACAATTACGATAACCATGATAAGAGAATTATTATTGGATTATTAAAGCCCATTTTGCGGCATAATGATTCAAATTAAGCACTCAAAACTTGTGAAAAAAACACTGTAGTGCTTTCGCTTGATGCGTGCATACACATGTGCAGTGACAGAAAAATAGAGGGCCGACGTAACCCATGGTTCTTTCCCCGAGAATGGATTCCATAGATATCCAATGAGGATTTTTCCACTTAAAAAAAGGAATGTGAGGATTAGGGAAATGCCTGTATTGTATGTATTTGACTAACAAAATCATGTTTACACTTATGAGTATTGTATCAAGGGACGCTAATATTGAAAATGTTATCCAGTAGTAGCATACTATGAGTGCAAGAGATGTTTGAAGTCCATCCTTAATCTTATATTGGAGAATCTTTTAGTATAATTAAGTTGGATTAGATACACACAAAACAAAAGTGGAGCGACCTACATATGTAAGGAACAAAATAAAAAAACCATTCAAGTTCATTTAATTTAATCGCAATAAAAATTACTACAAGTTAAACCCTGAATTACAATTTTAACATAAAATGTTAAAGAACATTGGATTTGGTTTTTTAACAACGTCATGCGTAATCTTTGTAACGTAGAACTTAAAGAGAGAAAATCGACTAAAGTCTAATTTTGCCACCTACTCCAATTCAATTCATTGCACGAAACTTCTGACACCTAAAATCATAAGATTTATTATAAGGCTGGAACAAGTCACTAGCTTTACACACAATTATTTTTTCTATGAAAATATACTTCTTCACAAAGTTTATTGTATCGTTTATTTACTTAAGCCTAATGTCACATTACACATGTATCTATTTTGATGCGAACGATGCGATCATTTAAAAAATTATTTGTATATTAAAGTGAATAATGAAACAATTTAAAAGTGTGTTCGTCAAACTATGTGAATATGTGTAATATTTATTTTAACTGATCTATAAAAATATTCTCCGATAGGAACTAATCATGATATTTCATATAATAATTATGTCGTTACCCATAGGTTGTCTGCTTAAAAGCTGTACTGATAATAATTTATCAACAGGCGAGCATGTTAAATACATATTGTTTATGAATATGAGAAAGCATACAATATAATTTGTGTACTATTAAAAATATTATTTTCATCTTAGAATGTTGTACAATATTTTTGAACTTTATTAATAATTTTAATACATATACATCTGGCACGTAATGAATGACTAAAGTAATATAAGCGGTTGACCGGTGGGTATAATTTAAATGTTAAATTGCATTTGTCAATGTGTTTTATTGAAACAATAATTTAGGATTTTATGGTGTTAAAAACTGATTCGTTTGTCTAAAATAACTAACATCATAATTAATGCATGCAGGAAATGAAAGTTTCTTACTGTGACTGTAAACAAAAGCTTTATAAATTTCTACTGGAGGATAAATTCGCTGCGGACGGACTAACAGCCGACTTCTAGAAATTTTTGCCTCCAAAACGCTGCAACTTAAATTTCATGACGATGCTAAATACTTTCATTTTACTTTAATGATTTATGTACATATAGAGTATATAACTTTTTTTATAATGTATTTAACGTTAAAAAATAAAGAGCATTGCCTGTCATGATGTGTTATGTGTGGTGTTATTGTGAGTTGGTGGTTATCGGTTCGCAGCGAATTTCTTGGAAGGTTTGGGTCTAATTTGATTCAGTCGGGCTGCGAGGGCCGGCGGCTGCGCGGTGGGATGACGAAGTCGTGGTGCGCGGCCGCGAACGGGTTGCCGTGCGGGAACCCGCCACTGCCGGCCGCGCGCCGCGGTGACGACCTGAACCATAGCTTTATTTGTTACATTGCGATCTAAAATTGTTCGTGACACTAATATCTTTGTAATATTGGGTAACTTTGCACACAGTCAATTTATGATGAAGCTGTGGTAGCGGAGGTATCACCCTCAGCCCTCACACGGAAAAACGATGTCATCTTATTGAGATTTCATAGCATTTCATTCGGTAAGTGCTAGCACTGCAGGCCCGTTTATTCATTCCCGTCGTACTAATTACTATCGTATCCACAATCCTTTTTTTACGAATCCGAAGGTTCAAGGGCAGAACTAGTCTTTTACCTACAGACGTACGTACCATCATATTATGTCTAGGTTAAAAAAAGTAATTTTGTAACTGTTTAAGAAGTTCAATTTTAACGATAAGTTGCGTTCCAAATAATTATGACGTATAATAAATCGCCCAGTATTTTTTTGTTTTCTTTGTTATATTTTTTGCTGTGTTATATTATGTATGCATTGTGTTGTAATAATACGTATAGAGATGAGATATGACCTAGGCGACGTGTTGAACTCGACGGCCGACATCTGTCGCGGCGGCAGGGCGGGCGGCGCCGCGGGCCGCGCGCCCGCACCGCCCGCACCAACTGCACTCGCTGCGACGCCAACACGCGGCGGTATCTGTTCCAAATAACCATTAACCACCCATTGATCATTTATCCCAATATTTTTATAATTACTCACAACTTTAAATACAATTACAATAACATGCCGATACAAATAAAAAGTTTTGTTATCATCGTATGTGTACGGTGAGGAGTAATTTAATTAACGCGACTGCCAAATTTTAAATATTATGTTATGATAAATACTATGGTGAGTTAGATAAGGAACAGACCGTAGGCGGTTCTGTCGCGCTAGTGGGCGGAGAGTGGGACATGGTGCGCGAGAGACGCGGGTGCGTGGGCGCGGGCGGCGGCGGCCGGCGCGGCGGCAAGCTCTCCGCGCGCTGAGACATCCGCCCGCTCTCTCTCTCCGCACTCTCTCGGCCGCTCTCATCACGCTTTCCGATACTCTCGCGCCTTTGGCCTCCGTGCGGCACGTAATCCTACAAGGATTATAAGTAGTCGTATAGCATCATATTTACAATATATAGAAAGAATATAGATATATAATTAATTGTATAATATCGACAATAAATAGAAAACGATGCGTAATATTACCGTCCTCGCGTCAGGTCTCTCAGGCAATGTTCGTCCAGGTGGTGCTTGGTATCCATACTGCGGCCCGGTCGATCCATGCGATCCTTGAGGCCCATGCGATCCTTGAGGCCCATGTGACCCCTGAGTACCATGCGACCCCTGAGATCCATGTGACCCTTGAGGACCCTGCGATCCTTGCGGTCCATATGAGCCCTGAGGTCCTTGTGACCCCTGAGATCCAAGTGACCCCTGAGGCCTTTCAGGCAATGCACGCGATTGCCTGTCCGGTGGTACGCGCGATCTTTCGGGTGCCACTGCTGCATTCTTTGGCATTCTATCTTCAAGACGAGCTTCCGAGTCTGATTTCTCTCCCTGTCAGTTTTTATATACAAATTTTATTTTTATTAATAGAAATAGCTAAATTATACGAATACTACCTGGATGTATAATTTAGTCAGGTCGAATCATTAAGAGAGAGATCAATCTCATTTTAGCAATGTCGTATGATCACATTACGTACTTGATGGCTTTGTGGAGCGGATGTTCGAGTCTGTCCGCTAGCACTAGTATCCGCGTCCGGCAGGGGCGGTATCCTCGCGGCTTGCTCCAGAATCGCCTTCTTCTGCTCCTGCCCAGCCGCAAAGTACGAGAACACGCATAACACTGCATAGCAAATTTGGTCCGCCTGGAAATTAGTATAAGATCATATTAACCCCTACCTACCATACCTCCTGTTAGCAAAAATGTTCTTTTTTATTTCTTATTGGTGATCTTTAGTGAAGTATTTTAGACTGTGTAAGAAAAAGTGTACTTATAAGCGTTTTATAATTTTGCGTAAATTGAGTAAAAATAGCAGTGAATGTAAATAGGTACTTGGTAGTGGTACCTGCGTGGTAATTTAATGAGCAACAATTGAAGTTTATAAAATATTTAATAGCGTCATTTTAAATTTCTCTAAATGAAGAATTAAGACTCATAAAATAAGTGCTAACATTAAAATACACATAACGCAAAATTAAAGCAATGACAGCGAAAATATGAAAAAGATAAATGAAATAAAATAACACATGTACCTACATACTTTAGGGGTATGAAAGATAAGGTGCATAGCTCAGATCGGTTCCATCGAGTTGAACATATAGATAGTACCGAGAAAGCCATATGGAGAAGAAACGATGGAGTTCAAGCACTACTTTCTCTGCCTACAACACAAGATGACACGGTCAGTGCAAAACAAACACAAAACAAATAAGGCTTTACACAGTTGTAGATAAGTAAAGAATACTCGCCATCACTGATTTGTACTTTCTTTGAGTTATTTGTCTTGTTTTGGGATCTGTAAAAAAATTTTTAAAGTATATCAACGTTATAATATGTAAATTACAACATTGTAAACAAATAAGAACTAATAGAATACTTACTAAATTCTTCTAAAACGAAGATACCGCCGTTCTGTGTGAAGCACTTCCGAATATGGTCAAGCCGCACAAAGAACTGCAAGACAAACGAATCCCTATTTAAAACTGCTTTGAGTGAGAGGGTACAGTTTCTACGTGAAACGACTTATAATTTAGCGTGCAAAATTAATTTGTTACAATTAATTAGCTATCATAATACAACGAGTATTATTTTAAAGTATGTAAATGTTTGATCTTATAAGCAACCTAAAATTTAAATACATACAATTTATTTTTTCTATTTCGGAAGTAACATGCTCACAGCTTGAAAAATATGTGTTCAATATTGTATTGTATACTATCGACCAGACGACAGATAATAATCAGAAGCTCATGCATCCATGCACACAATAGTAATAAAATAGCAGCTCAATTACCCAATCGATGCAATAATCCCACACGAAAAGTTTTGAGTCAGTGGCATTAATGCATCGTGCGTACAGTTTACATGTTTGAAACGATAAATATTGCGCAATATGTCCAGGCATAAATCAATGTACTTCGATAAAAGGTGTCGGCGAGGCGTGCGGTGGAGGCGAGGTCAGATGCGGCGGGTGTGATGGGAGGCGGGCGGAGGCGGGCGGGGAGGGTGGGGCGAGGCTCGTGCCAGGGTTGGGCCGGCAGAACTTGTGAGATGGCAAATGCTCTACGACTGACCTCGTCCTAGCGCCGGCGGCTAGCGCTCACGGGACTCTCGCTCGGGCTCCGGAGAGGAACGACTAACCTCGGCGGAACGTGCGAATGACATATCTAAGACCGCTCGCCGGACGATCCGTGAACGTATGCAAGCTATATCGGGTGCGGTTATGAACAAATAATAAACAAAGGGCGTCTATGTGCATGCACGACAGCGCGCGCGGGCGCTCGCCGCACTCGGGATAACTAAAACAACGCTAATAACGGCTAAAACAATCGATAAGCCTCAAACTACAAGTAAAGCCCTACGACCTCGAACGATCATCGCTAACGCACACGCTACGGTGACCGCGGGGTCAAAGATCGTGCCGATCATCGTAAGAGCCAGCCATTACTAGGTTATGAACCACTGAGTACCTCGAAATCCTTCAGCGGAGCGGCGGGTCGGCGTCCGGAGAGAGGGAACAGACAAAAACATGATATTAGTTGAAGGCGGCCGAGCGCTTGTCAAGGACCATCTCAAAAGTTCCTAGCGGAGCGCCGCAGCGGGACGGATGATGCAGACAGATAGCACATGCACAAATTATATATCGAGTATGGATACGTAAATCAGATGGACAACGTTTAACCTTAAAATGTAAATAAAACAAATAAATGGCTAGCTATTACATCGAATTAGTAATAGAAAATATAAAAATTCTTTGGCAAAGCTGCATTTTTCATAGTAAAATATGTAAATCTTAAGGTTCTTTAAGGAAACCTTTGACGTCTACTAAATGTTAGAGACATAATAGGTTTTTATTAAAGAAAATTATTTATAAATAATTAGCTAGAAAATGTAAGAGAAATAAAAATAGGAAAGTTTGAGAGGTCCTTGCATGGTCTTAATATCATTATTAATGGGTATATTGTCAAGTACAGAAGTTATATGGGGTTACAAGTTACATCTAAATAAGTACTACGTATACTGTTAAATATTTTACAAATAGCTTTACAGGAAAACTTTCCTCCCTATGGCGATATCAATACCAAAATATATTATTTAATAATATATTTGCAATGCACTAACGATATAGAAACAATGAAGCGGCCAGCGTAGGACATAGCCCGTTGGCATAGAATATCGTTTCTTCATCGAACGACATTCTATAGACAAACTTGTTAATACATTCGAGACATCCCCAAAATTAAGCAAAAACACCGACTTATACCTTACCTGATAAGAAAAAAAGTGATACCAAAACAATTTATTGGAATCGTGAAGATATTGGATTGTCTTGGCATGATATATCAATTGAGTAACGTACATACAGAAGCAGATATAAATAAAAATATGAGAAAGTAATGCGACCTACCTTGCTGTGATGGAACAGGAGACCGACGCCCTCCATGCAAACCTTTAATTTATATATTGTTTATTAGACATATTATGAATAGAATCACATATTAGCTCATTTTATATCCATTCATCAGCATCAGCAATAAATGTTGCTTTAATGGTTCCAGACATCCAAATATGTAGAATTATTCCTTTTTATAATCTAAAAATCCACGTTAGTATAATAATCGTCAAAAAAGTTTAGCGATTGACGAGTATAGCTGCGCATCGGTAGAATCGCGCTCGTGGGTGCGAGAAAGACAACACGACTGGGACAACCAATCAACGCTCGCGCACCCGACGATCACGCGCCCCGCGCGCCGCACCACTACCTCGATACCTTATTTTTGACTTCTGCGCAGGTTTCGTTCCCGCTAAAGGAAATTGACGATTACTATACCTACATGTCTAATTTTTAACATTGACTCAATGTTACCTTTTTCAAGGTAATCAAATTTGTACGTCCATGAAATTCATTTTCGATGATGTTCTTTAAAATATTTTATTGCTTTAGAAGTTTCAATGTTCAATTCATAAGAAATAATAATCAACGGGGACAAAATCGCGAGCACCAGTTTTATTACTGCTTTCATTTCAATTATAAATTATAAAAGCTATAAAAATATAGTATATTTGAAAAAATTAAATAACCTGTATAAGTCCCCCTTCCCCTGAGGCACAGTCTTGGACTGGAAATTCTCCTCCCAACTCGGCCGCCTCTTGCTTCCTCCCACTTTTCTCCATTGCTTCTTTTATACTGTAGTATAGCGCTTTGCACTAATAAAAAAAATAAGTTCACAAATTTTGTACTCAATAAAAACTAGCAGAAAAAACACACATAGATTTTTTTTCAAATGAAATGAATACGATATTAATTTTGAACTTGGAACTAGGTATGTATTAAAATTTTTCATTTACAATTTAATTTCAGATCAAACATATTTTCCTGCCAATTTAAATTTTAATGTCCCTACAAATATTTAGATATTAAAATTAGGGTATTAGTCATACCTTTTTCGTATAATATTTATGTAATTGCGTCTGCCCACCATTTTTCCTCCAAAGGCACAAGACACGAATTTTAGGGCTGTACGTCATGTTGACTAATCGCTCATACCACCAACGCTCCACAATTGTTCCTGTAATTTATGGAATTTTAATTAAATCATTTCTTTGGCACATACCTTGCTCCTATTACATATTATATTGATACTTGATAGCTATAATTTTCAATTAATTTATAAATATCTATACCGCGGAATATTTTGAATAACTTTTTATTATGGTCGCGATATATAAACGACATGATAGAATCGATATTACTTATCTAGATCACTAGAAGCAGTGTTGGGTAGTAGGCCCTCGAGCTCAATGTTAGTATTACAGATCTAAAGGAGGTCCTTTGAAAAATTGTTATAGTATGAGGCACCTTGCGTGGAGCGCAGTACGAGGCCATCAGTGCGCACTTCCATGAAGCGCAGCGGGCCGCTCGCGTCGCGCTCGTGCACGGTGAAGGACGCGCGCCGCGCCTGCCGCGACCCTAGCGCCTTCAGCTCTATGTCGTTGCCGTGCTGCACATACACATAGCTTGTCAACAACAGACAAATCTGAATAAATATAAATTACGTGTCATGTTGGTTGTCCGTGATTGACTCTTAAACTACTGAACCGATTTTTAATTAAATTTGCGCACCGCGTACAGTTCGATCCAACTTAAAAAATAGGATAGTTTACATCGCCTTGTATTATATATCAAAAACACATAGATCCGTACAGAAATATGCTTAGGTAATTTAAAAAAGTAGCGCAATAGTTAGTTTTGCTTTTACAGTACTGCAACCAATCCAAATGGATAGTGAAAGAATTAGTAATTATTTACTTAAGTAATGATATTTACCAAAGTATGGACGACGTCTAGCAGATGGTTCACCTCTTGACTATAAACAAGTCCAATATGACTTTTAGCCAACAACCTTCGAACTTTATTTCTAACTATATCAGCTTCCACATTAAAGAGCACCATTGCAGCCGTCAGGTTGTACAGTGCTGTAGACAACAAACGATCTTCCTCGTGTTCCAGACGCTTCCTTTCAGTTTCACTCAGACATTTGTATCGTTCCATCATTTCGTTTGCTCCTTGATCCATGCCGATCATATCGCGCTCTTGACTAACAGCATCGAGAAAAGCATCCTCCCAAAACTGCATTTGATCCCATAGATTCGACCTCTCTTTACCTGTTTAAATAGATAATTATTAAGCATGCGGTACAAGAACAAAAAACTTCAAAGTATTTGTTTATTTATTTAAAATTACCAATAAGTCCTTGATACAAATAAGTTCGAGCAGTATCTGGTGAAGTGAGAGGCGAAGTCGTAGGCACTCCAACTGGTGGTTTGTAGTTAGTTGCAGATTTCGAGGAGAACACACTTGCAGTTCGATTTTTATTTGTACCGCCACGGCAAACCTGAGTAAACTTCATTTTCTATATTATCTTATAAAACTTTATTAAACATTCACCAAGGTAAATATAAAAATTAATTCGGCGACATCTGCATTTGAAGTCCGCGAATCCTGTATTCAAAATTATTATGTGTAAAAATATGATACGAGAATCTTTCATAGCAGCAGACTTGATTGCGCATGCTATCATTTGAATCAGAAAAAAAGTGTATTTGTGCCAAAAATGGATATTGCATAGAAATGCTGAGACAAGCGAACATATAAGCGAGTTACAGATACGATTTGTCAGATGAAGGTTAAAATGATACTTTTTATAATGAATTCGATTGGTTGAGCCCTTATGCCATGCGATGAAACACGTTAACATATGGTCAGAATAATATGAAAATGGAATTTCAAGTACCCAATGCCCGTGAAAGGTGCTGCAGTAACACACTGAAAGCGTTTAAAAGCCGAGATCTATGACTTACATCGAGGAACATGACGTCAGTATCAGAGAGATTGGATTTAAAGGAGGCGCGATGGTCTTGGAGAGTGGCTCGGTTGGTCGTGATAGAGCCGCTCTCCCCCTCTGAGTTCGCCGCCTGTTGTCAGATATCAAGTGAACCTACTGCTCCAATGCTCTTACTCCACGAATAATCGATTTTGTCAAATTCAAGTT
>JADANM010005989.1:4656508-4691738 GCA_026213755.1 Eurema hecabe | reverse complement strand
TTATGATAGAAAATCAGATTCTATGATATAAGTAATATTATAAATAGAGAATATAATATAACAGAATGTACATGTAATAGTTTTGGATTTTATTTACAAAAAGCCATGCTTATCGTTTACATGGAAGGCCAACATTGAACACATTCGTGCTTCATAGTCCAATTACGATTCAAAGCTGGGATACTTACATCGGAATCAAAGGAAGTCAATTTGCTAAATAACAGATTTCTTTTCGAGTTTAACATATCTTTAAATATTTCTGACGTGGTGTGGCCTTCGTTTGCATCCATATCCGCATAATTTGGTACTGGCATATCTAAAAATAATCGTGCTATTTAGCGCATTGCGCACAGTTGAGCACCCACTAATTTATTTTACGCTGTTTAATAACAATTGATACCTGATTGCGAACTCTTCCTTGAGGAGGGTGTGGATGAAGGCGTTTCTAATTCTTGGCGGTAATGCTCTGTCATAGAAGACCCTCCCATTCCACCCTGTTCCATACCAGCCACTTCCTTACTCCAGTAGTGAGTGTGGGCCATTTCAGTTAACTGAAATACGGACGCCATTCCTCCCAAGCCGAAGTTGGAATACGTATGCTCTAAGCCATGGACAACTGCTTGGAGAACTTTTAACATGCCCTTCCACACTGGCTTGCTAACAAACTGTGAAAAACGGAAACATTCAAATATTTAATGAACAAGCTATTTGTATTAGGAATTTTATGAAGCGGTAAAATATAATTATCCATACCACGTCTTCGACTTTGTCATTAGGCGTCGTTTTGCGATTTATATTTCTATTTAGTTTACTTAATACCATGTTTCTGTACGATTCATCCTCCATCAATTTCTTTAATCGGTTGAGCTTTAGCCATCCTACTCCTTCACCTTCCAAAACGTGTTGTATTAACTGTAAACATTGCATATTGTAAATAGATTTCCATACCATATTTGGACTAAACGGCACAGCGGCACATGGTCTAGCTTTTCTTTCTTTATTACTTATTGAATGAACGAATGAATGTACAATATATACTGAAAACTAGAATTAAAAGTTCAGCAACTTTTTAATCCGTAGATAATTAAAATCATATCTACTTTTCCTTAGCCGATTTGAAAAATTTCAAACTGTCTCTAAAATGAATTATACGCAGACTATCGGCAGACAAAGACTGTACTTTGTAACGAGCGAGTATTAATTGTACTATTAAATGTACCTATGTTTTAATTTTTATTTAAAACCGAGCCAGGGCGGCGATTATCGTTATTATAGTGTAAGGAGCTCAAAGGATACTGACATCGTTGAGGAAGGCCTGATTCTCGGTATTGGGCGAGCGCGGCGCGGCGGGCGGCGCGGGCTGCGGCGGCGGCGCGTGGCGGATGAGCGGCGAGCGCTGCACGAGCCCGCGCGCGCCCTGCGAGAACGGCCCGAACGTCGCCGACAGCGGCGCCGGCGCCGCCTCCGCCGGCTTCGCTTGCTTGCCTGAAACCAGCAGACACATATCTCGTACGCCATAATTGATACAATTTATAATTTAATATTTCGAAGGAAGAATACTTTTAAATATAGTACATATTATGGCGTAGTAATAATTTAAAATAAGATTTGATTTTTTGATTATTATTATCACAAAAATAGAAAATAATCATTTTTACCTTTAGAGCCGAAAAAGTCGCTAAACATGCTCGAAGTGGAAGCAGCGAGTCCGTTCAGATCAGAACTTATATTGGAGAAGAAGTCCCTATGAGTGGTTGCGAGAAGCGTTGTGGTTTGCAGCGCACCCGACTCCCTGCGACCCATCGGTCCCGGGCCCTCTTGACTTTCGCCCTGTAGAAATCGATTTCGTGTCTTAGGAGACTTTTAAAAATTTATGAAAAAGATACGAGTAATAATATTTAGATTATGTTTTGTAAGTTAACTCTACAGGAAAGATGTGGCAGACAAATCTTTACTTATTTAACTTAACATTTACTAAGACCTGACTCATTGATTAGTGACTTTTACATTTCTAAGGATACATTTTACTTAACCCTTTAAAGTGATCTATTCCAGATAACCAAGCCAGGAAAAGTAACACATTAAACAGTCAGGTGGCGTGCATATTAAACATAGTTACCTTCAACAGACCCTTTTTAGCAGCGACCTCTTTAGCACTTTTAGTTAGATCCCCTAGAGTAGATTTTCCAACATAAGTCAAGTCTTCGAGAGTATTTTTGCTGACCGCTGTTGCAGTTTTGCTGGCTTCCAAAGCTGACTTTGACGCCTCTTGAACGCTTTTCGATGCTTCCTCTGCTGCTTTCTTAGCGTGTGACGTAAACTAGAAATAATAAAAGCTTCTAAAAAAATAGCTTTTTGAAACGTGTGAAACTAAAAGTTCCGCATTGTTATGCAAAAATGTGCTAATGTTTGCAACCATACTAGCATATTTATGTATGCTTGTGTACATGCTGAATACCCACTTTCATGGAAATTATGAGCAAGCAATCAAAATGCATAATGTCATATTGTATAAAATGAACTACTTATTTAAAGTATGCTTATAAAATGAGCACTTTGTGTACGAACGAAGTATACATCTATTTTATATATACGTTTATTTTTATTCTGATATAAATTATCTAAATCTAATATAAGAGCATTAATGACTAATCAAACAAATCTTAATATATATCTTATATCTACCAATGAATAATTTTTTATGCGACAAAAGTCAATAGGTACAAGGGAATATGAAGTGATATTTCTTATGTATTTATATTTAGTGTCTACCTATTTCTACGTGTTGTAGGACCCGAAAAAATACCTTATCCAGAGGGGCAAATATTTTCTTATCTTCTCCCTCTACGTGTCCTTTCTTCACGATAAAGCAAACATATAAGGAATACTTAAGTAAGAAAGTTATATTTGTGCAAGGGCTTCATTTTGGCCATATTTTCACTCAATTTACACGCATAACTGGGTTAAAAATAAAAGAAAAGTTTAAAATATATTAACAGCTCATATTTAGTGGAATTATTTTAACGAGTTATTAAGATTTAAAATTTCAAAAAGAAACTCTGGACTACCCTTTTTTATTGTGATAATTAACATTAACTAAGACAATAAATTGAGGTAAGCATACCTTGTCCATATGAGCCAGAAGGCCTTCTTGACTGCTTTGTCGGGTTGTTTCACGAACTAACTCCTTGGCTTGCGCTGCGAATTGTTCCAGGAGTGATGTTTGAGACGCTTGCCGAGACACCCCACTACCGGAACTCTGAGAAAATCGACTAAATATTAATTTACTCTATAAAGTAGAGGACACTTACATTATTACAAATTTTAATGAATAGATTAAAGATTCATGAAAAATTTTATATCTAACTTTGGTAAAAGAGTCCTTAACTCTCAAAGATAAGACTTTATTCTAAATTTTAAAATTTAATTCAACTTTATTAACATAAGTTTAGAATAAAGTTATCTCTATGATCGTTCTATATGTACCTTAGTTCGAGAGTTGTATTGCGTTCTGTGCGCGGAGGCGTGGTCCGCCCGTACTACTGTGGCTGGCGTGGTCGTGGAGTTCGAGTCCGACTCTCGACCGAAACTACCGCTATCTGTGTCCTTTAAAACACATCCACACTATTTTTTATATTTCCAATCAAACAGGCTCGCAAAATAAGCAGCTTTAATTTAGTATAGCCAATAGACAAACCTATCAATAAGTACTAATGAATAATTTCTTGTCCACGGGTGATACTTCGTTCCGTTTTGTCCGCAGTATTGCAGCTGGAAGCTAGATAAAGCTATTTGTGTCTCTATGGCTCAGACTTACGCTTTTCTTGACCGGTGGTGGGTGTGTAGCAGGGTCTTTGTCCGCGGGTTCGTCTTCGGATAAGTCGCTGTGTTCAGAGCTAGAGGCAGACGGCGACGGGGATGTGGACTCTCGACCTTGTTCTTTACGTTGTTCGACTTCCTCATCTCCAAACATTAGGGACGAGGGAGGGCTGTAAACCTGTCAAAAACCATATAAAAATGTAAAGAGTATGTACGTCCCAAGTTAGTTGACTGACTTTTGGCCTTTATTATCTTGTTGAATTGATAATGTTTATTACCGTTTTTGGATCCAAAGACGAAGAAAGCGTCATCGGTACTTGCACAACCGCGTTATATGTTTCACCTACCACGTGTTGCACTCCACCTAAATAAATGAGAGAAATATGTTAATAGGGTAATGAACTAATTTTATAATTGAAAAGCAAAGTTTACTAAAAAAATATTGTTACCTGGTGAAAGATCGGATGATGCCATTTCAGATACAAAGTCACTGAGAGATGAATAAGACGAACTTGTACTTTCTGCGCCATCGGAGTCCGACCCGCTTTCATCTGGGAAGAACATTTAAATACTATAAAGCATTTCAACTCTAAAATATTTCATTAGATATATGTCTAATGATATTATCCCATTTTTTTTGAGAGAATTGAGTGTTTACGTTTCTCGCAGAGTCAACAATACAAAGTATAGTCTATAGAAGATAATTTTAGCGTAAAGGTAACTCACCTGTGGGTTGGTTCTCGTGGCGCTGCAGCTGTCGCAAGGCGCCGTTGAGCGAGCTGCCGTCGTCCCATACAGCGAAGCGCACAGGCTGTAGGGCGTGCGCGAACCACTTGGGCTTGTCGCCCACCTGCCGCGGCTCGAGCACGCCCGTCTGCACGCGCAGGAACGCCACGTTGTGCGGCGTCAGCGACCACTCCGCGAGGAACTCCACCGCCTGACGCGGTCGCATATTACACATATTAGGGCAGTAACTTATATTAATTTATTGTCTAACTTAGTTTTTATACACACAATTTACAATTTTAACAAAAACTCAACTGACCGACGAGAACGGTTTTTGAGTGAAAAAATATCATGAAAAAGGGAACTAATGTACAAAGTAGTGTATTCATTGAGAACCCCTTCTTAATATATAATTATCTTTATTAACAAAAACAAGATTGTTTAATCACCAGTGAACTTACACATTGTGTAGGTCTAATATAATCAAATATTATGTAGATGCGTTTATTACTGTTTCGTAAATTATTCATATCACAATGCTAATTGTAATTAAAGTGCCAAAATATAAATACCTGAGTCCTAGCGAATTTGTTTAGGAATGCCGATGTCCTAGGCCGTGAGCGTAAAAAGCTGTTAATTTGAAATGCCACTACTGGGCGGGGGTACAGCCGCAACGTTCTCGTATGTTCCATGAAGTTAGCCAGAACATTTTGCGAGTTGAAAAAACGGACCTTAAACAAATAGAAAAATAATTAAAATTCTTTGGTATCAATGACTTCTTTTATTTTTACTTAAGAATAGTCATTAGTTATTAAATAACCGCGAAACGGCAACGCGAAAAACGACTTGGTCATTTTGAGGTTATGTTCATATACTAATTTCATCAATCAAACAACGAACCATAGCAACTCTAGTAGCAACATCAACAGAGTCCACGTCATTTCCATATATGAGCGGGTTGAAAGGCTGTTGCGGGGAGTGCGGCGAGTGGGACTGCGACAGCGGCGAGTGCGGCGCGTGCGGCGCGTGCGCAGACGCGAACGAGTGCCGTTGCGCGTGCGCGCTGCCCACCGACACGCGCCGGCTCTCGGGCGTGCTGTGCGACCCTTGCATGTCCTTGAACGATGGGTTTTGAACTCTGGAATTAGCATTAAATAACTCTAAAAAACTATAATGCATCGACAATTAACTATGCACATTGACTATTCGAAAATTAGACCTAAGCAAATTAATTATATTAACACCTCATTCATTAAAGTGGGTTAGGTAGTGTACGTGCTACGGTAGAACATACGTATATTTGGCTTAGTGTCATAGTGGTAAAAGGAGTAGACATACAAGGTGAAATATGACAACAGATTAGAAATTATGTAAATGTAATGGCAATATGTAGTTTTATAAAAGTCTTCATGACAAGAAAAAATATTTACGTACTTGAGAGTCGCACCGCCGACACTGTCTCTTCTTGATGGCATCAGTTGTGCTGTCGCTTGTTCCGCCGACGTATTTGTGAGACTGCTCAACGCCTTGACAATAAACAGATGCAATATTAACAAACATTGGAAGAAGACTGAAGACTGAAGTTGGTTTACGAACACATCAGTATTTTAAAAAAATACTTCATTTAGAAAGCATGGATATGCCCATATAATTATAACTTCGTAAAATAACTGTTGCAAAACTCTATCTAGCAATTAAAAATAAAAGATTAACTATTGCATCACAACCATAACCTGTAGATCTACAAAGCATTCGATAGACTTTTTAACTATTTATTTATTTTAAAATTATAACTTTACTGAACTATATTATTGTTCGGATTTGTAAAATAATATAAGTTGAACCACCTTATCGCTTATCCAAAATTATTAATTAAGCAAATATATCTTAATACCTACAACAATCAATACAAAAAGTATATAGAGTAATAGCATATTGAAGTGAGTTTAATGAATTCAAATATTTTAATTATGTAATTAAAGTTGAAGTCTCAATCAATATGCTATAATCTAGCGGTTATAACAAACACCTACGTCATACTAGTAGGAGCACTCATAAAAGCTACTCATTCCTACAATAAAGTTTAAATTACCGACACCCACAATGTCTAATCTAAATCGAATAGGTACATAGTAAAGGATTATAATATGATTATAGTATGATAATGTCGTCGCACCAAACTGTGTACATATGTGTGGGCGACGATAAACATTTTAATCGTAATAACTGAAGCATGCTTATAGCGCAAAATAGCGACCAAAATTGATGAGAATAATATGCAGAAAAGTAAACTTCTGAGATACTAGAGAAATTTAAAAAAAGCACTTAAAAAACATTTATATATTCTCATTCAAAATTCACACTAACATCATCGAAAGCTCTTCAACAGAAATATGAACTAGCAACTACAAATATTTTTAGTCTACGTACGCTGTGCATCAATTTTGGTCTAAAATTTTATTTATATGTTCTGCGTTTATTTAAGTATTGGAAGTATTGTTTATGATTATATAGTATTTTATCTAAAAGTCTGGCACAAATCTAAGGCAAAGTGTAGTATAGGAAGTATAAAGTGAGTGTGCATGTAAAAAGAGTACAGATATTTACTCCGGTTCCGGCCGCCCCCATGAGTTGCATAGCCTAGTGCGACAGGGAAAAGTGAAATGTTCGTTAGTGATAGACTTTAGGGTTATAGAAAGGTAAGATTTAAGTAAAGAGAAAAGTCACCTTAAATATGCAAAATCGATTTTTAAGGTGAAAGACACGTAAATAAAATCCATAATAAAAATTCCGATATAAACAATCGAATGTGCGAAAAGAAAAGTGTTAATAGGACACGATAATAATGCTCTAATAATAAAACGCATTCAATGAAAACGGCCCAGCCACATCGACATTGCCTTTGAGAGCGTGTACAGTAAATATAAAGTGACGAACAGACACTGGATAAAAGTATTTACTTAAACGAAGTACCTGTTTCAAATGACTTTTTAAGACTGAGCTTTCTGGTTCCGGCAAAGGGGGGAGCTCTTGATCAGCTCCAGTTGGCGATGTTAATTTGGTGGCGTCGAGGTCCACCAACCAAATATCATCTGGCAGCCTATTAAAATGAATTTCCATCATTAGTTAATAGTTTAATTATTGTTGTTTCTTACAATAATAAACACTTGAAGTGGCGTTTCCCAGCAATAATTAAAGAACAATATATTAGAAATATGTGACAGGAAAAAATTACATTACTTACACGCACAACATCGTATACTTACTTAAAATTCTTTTTATATGTTAGGAATGTAGCTGGTATTCCGATTAAGAAGGGCGTTGGTGCCAAGAGCAATTGTTCTGCGCAGCTCATACAGCTCGGCAGTAGCGGTATAGCCGGGAACATGTACTCCAGGGGATATAACATCGACACCAGCGCCATTACTGACATGGACAGGGCGTTGTAGTCCCGGGATTGTACTACGACTTTGTTCTCCAGAATTATCAGGGTTAGAACTTTCAGGCAGGTGTCGACTCCTAAGACCATATAAATAGATATTAAACGCTTAATTTGCATAGGAAAATAATTGAATTTTTTTCTCATATGGGATTAAACTACTATAACCTTGAATTAGTAATTAAATATAGTGATAACGATATTGCCAAATAAATAGAATAATCTCAATAGGCTGCCAATCTAGATATGAATTGAGTAAATAAAAACGCCCATATGAATTGTTATTTGTATAGACACATTTGATTAGAAAACTGCTTTAATTAACCGAAGCCATTTCAATACATCTAGTATTATTTCAATAGATTTATTAAGATTTTTTATTTACCAAGTAGTTCTAAAGGCAAATGTAAAGGGAAGTCCACAAGGGTAAATCGTGTGTGGTCCGGTAAGGCGAAGACTAAGGGCGCATGTGCGGTGGGAGATAAAACTTCTAACTCTACGCGTGTTTTCCCCGGCACTGGCACCGGGGCGGACAGGAGCCGCAGTATCCACGTCTCTATCTCCTTGACGTCGTGTAATACTATAGTGGGTGTATTGTCATACGCTTGGCCGGTTAAAACTGACCATACTGTATCTCTGCAAAGAACGTGAACGTTTACGACTTTATAATTCGCTGTTATAAAGTGATGATGAATTTTAGGGCGTTATGACAAGATCTGCTTAATGTATTATACAATTTATATTATGTAAGTTATTTGTGAGTTTTAAAGACTTGACTAGATATCGAGTTGATTTTGCACCACATTTTTCAGATGAAATCTCTTGTAAATAATGATGTAAAAAATAACTTACCTAAATATTTGTCTGGACGCACCGACACGTCGCGGACTGGAAGACTCATTACATGCGTCGATCAATTTTTTAAGGATAAATAGACACTCTCGGAACGTTGAAAAGAATGGGTGATGTGATAAAAGGCACAAAGAAGTTAATGAATGATTTCGAATTCGCTGCAAAAGAAAAAAATATTATTAAGTATTAAAGTACTAATGAAAAATTAAATTTTAAGATCTCCTGTCTCTTCAAACCTCTAGTCTCTACCTACTATGTACTGGTTATTAATAAAAAGCAAAGTTAACATTGATACATAATAAACACATATATGGCTACTAACATTTTCAGAATCTTATCTAATCAACTACCTGTTATAGGATTGGCATAATATTTACATTGGATAGAAAACATATGTGTTGTTGTATGTTTTAATACGTACAGTACTAGCTGACTTGTGCCCACTTCATTGGTCATAATGTTAATTATCCATTTCGGTTTTGACACACAGGAATAATATGACTTTCTATATGTGAAAGAATTTTAAAAATCGGTTCAATAGATACCTTACAATATAACAAACACACAAACTTTACTTTATAATAGTAGTATAGAAGTATAGACAACATAGCCATAACGAAAGCTGCAACTCACTCTCATATGATACCGAGACCTCGGGGAAAGGACCATGCGTTATAAAAGACTTGTACTTACTTAAAATTTGTACAGACCAAAACCCCATGTTTTCCGTTCTACCCCGACTTAGGGTCCCGCAGAATCGGTGAAGCTACAACTCAGTACCTTTTTTTTTATCTACAGTCCCGGGGTGAACTGAAGGCTATGTCGGACTTCAATCGTCAAAAAACCCCACGGTTGCTCCTCATGCCGCTTTATGACGGGGTCGCGGGAACTCAGTACTGACCTGCCGTTTTCTCGTAGCTCTAGGGCTGGGCGAGTGTTCGCCGCCGCTCTCGGAGTCGGGCGCGGGCGCCAGGCGCGGCGCGCTGCACTCTCGCTCTGAGTCACTCGGCGCCAGGTTGCTGCTCCTATAGTCACTGGAACGAGCTCGCGCCTTAGGGCCCATTTTTTATCGGACTTCAAAAATAAGGGATTCGACTTTTTTATGTTTGTTCGGGCATAACTTTGTCTATGAACCGTTTTTGATGATTACTTTTTTGTTGGAAAGTTGATTCACAGGAGCTCTTATTGTAAGGATATCAAGAAATTTAAGTGAGCTTTCAAAGAGCGTAAGGCACCACCCCTTACGTCCTTTTTTTAAGTTTGTTCTCTGAAATCTTCATTGTTTATGTCACGCGAGTTACATCTCAAAACCTAAAGCAGCAATGAATGTTTACCTGGAAAATGCTGAGTCGGAGCTTTTTTCCATGGATTTGCGCCAGGACTCGCGGCGAAGGACGCCTCGCTCGCGCGGCCCCGGCGCCGGCGCGCGCTCCACCGCTCGATAGAAATTCACGCATATTCCATAACGCGTTTTACCTATTACAGTTATGGGTTACTTAATATAAATATATAATATACCTAATAGAATTTCACGAATGCAATAAAAACTGTATGTAATTAATATATTTTTAGTAAGTTATGCGTGAATAATCAATCCACAAGGAAATTGGCTACCTGAGTCCTTATCAGTAAGCGTAAAAACAAACGACGTTGTATCTCTGGCCGCGATATGCGCAAGTTGTCGCCGCTGAGCCACCGAAACGCAGCCTTCAGGCTGGCAGAAATATACCATGTCGAGTGGCAGAGGAAAGTCATCATGGTTTGTAAGAGGGTATCGACGAAGGAGTTCTGGTGCCTGCAGAGTTTGTGGTCATTTAATTAAAAATATTAAATTAGACAAACTAGTACGTCAAAATTATATGTATTTAATTAATCGCGAGCGTAAGGCGATAAATTATAAACCAATTAAAGTACCTGAACAGGAGCTAGTCCTTTTCCAGTGGTGTAGGGCCGCGCCCCAACGATAGTTAAATAATCCACCAGCCGTGGACATAACTGCTGCTTCTGAACATCCATGATCGTGATATGCTTGAGATTATGTCGACTGAAATTATTCTATATGATCCAGCTATATACATCATACTTTATTATTGCTTGTCATAATTATTATCAATTGGTATCTAAAACAATAGAACAAAAACATTTTATCAAAATAGTCTCCACAAATTCACCATGTATACAAAATGGAATCCGCAAATCCTTTGTTACGTATATTCTCATCGAACACTGAAAGTGACAGGTTTATAAATAATCAAAGGAACCAATGTTTAAAGTGGCATACGATATTGAATACCACAGAAGCTTACTGACCTTGGCCCTATTTGCTTGACCTAATTACGCTTCAGCAGGTACTTCCGTAGAGGGGTATGCGACTGAAACGGGGTTTAATTGAATAATGCAAGGGTGAAAATCAATCTGCAGGTCAAGAGCAAATTAAACTATCGTCCCTACCTTGAAAATTCAATTAAGTTTCTTTTACAGGTTTTTCATCCCACTATCTATAGATTCATCTCGGTGGTAAAAAATGCAATAAACGATACTTATGTTTTTATGTCACGTTGTAAAAATTATATAGATACGACGACCTTTATGCTCACATTAATAATTAATATTATCCAACAATAATGTGAGCATAAAGGTCCTCATGCATGCCTTTGAAGTTTTTATTCAAATGTGATTTGTTCCAATATTATCTCTAAACAGGATTGTTTTTATATATCAGTAGATTTATCGAGAAGAATATTTATAGAACTTGTAGCAGTTTACTTAGATTGAGCTATAATTAGAAAGAAAATTATAGATGGATTTTCATCTACCTATTGATTTGTTTGACGTCATTTTGATATACAGAAATACGTCATTCGCTAAGTGGGAGATAGTGGATGAAATCTTCAGTATCATTTACACAATTAGTCATGGTCTATTACATTATGGTGACGTTCATGGTAATGTTATGTAGGCAAGCGTAGGTGGAGCCCATAGGATTGAATTATCTGCCTATCGATCCTTTATTAGTCCAAAGATAGATTACCGATTACCGTATTCCTATAGGATGTAAAAATAAAACTGATCTAAGATTATTTGTATTTTGATAAAAAAGGATTGTTAAAATATACTACTACATAGGCCAGATAACTAAATTTAACTAACCTAAATTATTTTATATAAATGATAATAGGTATAATGATATATTTTTTATTATTTAATTAAAATGAATTATAAACGATAACTTTAGGGCTTAGGTAATTTAACTATAAAAAATTGAAATCCTTTAAAATAAAATTCACAGTACACATCATGTAAATTTTAGCCTACTTAAGTAATCGCACCAGCATTTTGGTGTGAAGTCAATTACTGATAAACGTTTATATGAGATAAAATGAACCGGAAAATGCTAAAACAGACCGTGACGTACGTACCGACGAAATATTGTTGAAAAAAACATACTTAGGTAACTATTCTACAATTAGTATTTTAGAAATATTATGATATTCTTGAAAACTTTATGTAAAATGTAATTTCGCTCGTTAATGAAATCCTCAGGGACTATCCGAGTCTTTGAAGGTCCCTTATTCAGCAAAATTTAGAAAAGCTTTTGCATTAAAATCGTCTTGAGACTGTTTAATCGTCGTATATTTAAATCCAAGTAGGGTTCATTACACTCCTATAAAAATGTCTTGAATCTCGACCATTTTATGTCTAGATATAAATATGAAGATTAAAATATTCTAACAATGGGCAAACTGTGAAACGAAGTTTCTATTATCCATTTGGAGCTTTTTTATTATTATAACTTAGATTATAAAATAAAATATTAGTCTTGTCAGTACAACGTCTAAAAGTACTTGTATCTGAATTTGTATCTGAATATCTTTATATCTGAATTTCACTAAAGCTATATTATAGAAAAAAGATACGTTTATTATATTTCCACACATAGGTGACAACTTAAAAAAACATATTACAAAATAAGTCATAAAATAAATTAAATAGTAAAAAAAACTTAGAGAGAAATGAAAAAAGTTACGTCATTAAACGTGATCAATGTAAAAAGCGGTTACGAGAATAATTTACAACCGTAATACATAGTACTAGCAGGGTATAAAGCGTGTGGGACTCACCTCTAACTTAAATGGACGCGGCTTGCATTGTTTGTTCTTTTATTTGGTCGAGCCACGCAAGAATAATTCGTGCGGTTAGTGTTTTAGTAGGATATGCGGCGTAGTGCATATCGCGAGGCCACGGCTCGAAGGCGAGTGGAGTGACATGCGCGGCCGCCCACGCTCGATATCAGCCGCCCTTGCGCGGTACGTGTCGCTAACACTATCAGCCGGAGGCCTGCTCGCCCAGCACCCAGCGCCCTTCCTACACACATACTATGTTACACACTTCTGTGTACTATTGGGATTCCTTGATTGATTGCTACGCGACCTGACCAATCTTACTTATACGAGCAACGAGGAAATAACATATTAATTGAACAAATATATTGCTAGAGTTTCATATTCGCTGAAATTGTCGCAATATTTTTTTCTTATTGTCTATTATATTTAATATATATTTTTTTATTATTTTCCAATAAAGTGGGATGACAAGGGTACTGGGGACCTTATACCCTCGTGCTTTTTGTATTATAAATACACTTATAAGATATAAGTAGGTATAATATATTTAAAAATAAACGATGATTTATCAAGTAAAGGTCATGATTGAATGTCGCGGTCGTAACTACCCTTGCCTGTTGCGCTTGTAATGATCAATATCGAGTTTCTCTTTATAGAAATACCTACCATGGAGACTAGAGAGTTTTCAGTAAAAATACATTTCAAAAATGTGTACTTAAATGAGACACATACTTAATATAAAAACACCCATCCGACATTATGATTGTGTAAAAATTAATTTATTACAAAAAAACTTCAGGTTAAATAAAAGCGTCCATCTTGCATGAAATTAATATAATATTTACTTTACTATTTTAAAAATAATCAAACAGCCTTCTTCAACCAAAATACATTATTTCAATATGGCACGTCGAAAGATATTAAAGAAACATTACCTTAAAATTAAAAGAAAGTTAAGACTTCAGCACAATTCGATTTGTTCCTATACTTTCCTTTGTTTTGTCGGATTACTTTTTAATAACTTTTTTCGTAGGTACAGATAATTATATGTAGGGTAAGTGTTAAAAAAATACCTACAACAATGTTTACGCTAAAGATTTACCGTAATTATATAGCAAAATATTTGTAATCCATACTAATATTATAAATGAGAAAGTAACTCTGTCCGTCTGTCTGTCTTTCCATCACGCTAAAACTACCGAATCGTTTAGAACGAAATTTGGTACACATATCTGTAAACTATACCATCTGGTCTAGAGCCTGGGGAAGGACATAGACTACTTTTTTTTTAAATCAACCCCCAAAAGGTTGCGCGAGGGGTTGAAACTTTTTATAATTTTACTCGCTTTCACGGTCAAACCGCTGAACCGATTGTAATAAAATGTGGTACACAGGTGGTCCAGAGCCTGAGATAAGACAAATAATTTAATAATTATTTTTTTAACTGGAAAAAGGGTTATAAGGGGAGAAAGGGAGGGGGTCAAAGTTTATATGAAAGTCCACGCGGACGGAGTCGCGAGCAACAGCCAATAATAAAATTTACGAAATGTATTTTATACCACACGCAACGCATGCTGAAGTTTTTTTTTATTTTTTTTAATAAGCAGACCTAGATTATTGGTTACTTTTTCTGAATAATTGTCGTAAATAATTCATACCATTACTATTAAAAAACATGTATAAATAAACAATTTATTTCTTATAAATATTACAAAAGTACAGACAAACTGATTGTATTTGTGACTATTTGCCACTATCTTCTTTGAGAGAAACTGTTCTGTTGAAAACCATCTGAAAAAAAATGTATAATAGTTTTATGCTTATATAACAAAACACCAGTACGCAGAGTTAGAGCTTCTAAACTTGTCAGATTGTATTTTTAACTATTACTTTAAGTTTAGAAAATAATAATTAACTTAAAAAAACCCGACTTCATGATAATACCTATTCAACAAAAAAATAATCGTTCAAATTGGTTCATAATCGGCGGAGATATTGCGTATAAAAAAGTTCATTCTCAATTTTCAACCCTTGGTTTTTTTTATAATTAAATTTTAATGGGACCACGCTTGAGGTATAATCTATACGCCGAAAAAAGATTTGTTCAAATCGTTTCATAATTGGCGCAGTTATCGCGTAACAAACATACAAAAAAAAACATAAGGGTCGAATTGAGAACTCCTCCTTTTTGAAGTCGGTTGAAAAATATTATACATTTAATAAAATGTACTGGATTTTTTGACGCACGCAGGACGGTGAACCATTTCATGTATAAATATTGTATTTGTAATTATCTACATTTTTAAAGAGCCTTCCGAACCGGTGGTAAATGTTTTGTACCATGACTTCAAGTGTTATTATATGGCTATAATTAGGCTAGTTTAATAAATATATGTTTGACTTTGACATAGACTTACATGGGTTGAATCAGAATCAGGATCGACGGAGAAGTAGCCAATCCTCTCAAACTGGAACTTATCGTATACTTGAGCTCCCTTCAGCGACGCGTCTGCGCACGCGCTCGTCACCGACAAGCTGTCCGCGCGACAGTCCGACAGATATCCTCCGGGCACCTCATTCGGATCCTCCGGGTTTTTATGTTTGAATCTGTTGGAAAAAGATAATTTATAAACCACAAATATAAAACGTTAAAAATCATATTTTTGTGTAATAGTGGACAACTGAGCCATAGGTTAACCTGATGTTCGGCAAACCATGTATGCATAGGTTAACTTCTAGGAAATTGGTAAAAGTCTAGCTTTAAAAACTGAAGAAAAGGAAAGGATACAGGGGATTAAAATAAAAGGATAACGAAAAATAGGAACGGAGATCCTCCACGCCACTGCATGACGACCAAATACGGACGCAAAGCACGCCAACAAATCTATCATAACTTCAAAATATATTTTTTTTTCTTATTTCATTTTAACAATTTTGTATAAACAAACATTTAAATAAAAATCAATTTTTATGGTTCTTGTTATTGCAGGTTACCAGAAATCTATTTAAGCAAGTTATATATAAAAAAAACACTCACAATGGCTCATAAAGTCTCACTTCGACGCTCACGGGCTGAGACACCCAGTGTATGAAAGCTTTCGGCTTCTCCGCCGATTCCGTAGACTCGGCCGTACATTCCACTTCTATCACTTTTCCACTGTTATCCTTTATTACCTTCGATACCTGTTAAAATGTAAAAAAACAATTAAAAAGCCATCAAAATTTCATTGAAAACAATAAAGTTATAATCCTCGAATAGCAGAAAAGTTCTGTTTAAATTAAAACTTCGTTTAGCAGAAGCCGTCATATTTAAAAAAGTTTTAAGCCGCTTATATTGTAACTTTTATACATGCGCATATGAAAGTATGCAAAAACTTAAATGTATCAATAGTCTGCAATTAAAATTATGAGGAACAAACCTTTAGAATATACCCAGCGTGTCTCAAACCAACACTCTGCGTGGGTGTGAGTCTTCGATACCCTTTCTCTGGTTGTTCTTTAAAGTCACTGGCTTCTATGTACAAAGTTCTATCTAACACAACTTGGTGCGAGCTTCTGTTCGGCTCGTTGGGAAAATCGGGAACGGTCACTGTTATTGGTTGTTGACTTGGGAAATTCGTGATAGTAATCTTTAGGGGCTCCAACACCACCATTACTCTGTAAAAAATATATAAATTACTCGCTGCTGCTGCAGCTGATTACGATTTTCATAAAACTTTAATCCCCCTCCCCACCTTTTTACCCTTTTTTTCCAGTTCAAAAGTAGCATATTATGTTCTTTCTCAGGCTCTAGACCATCTGTGTACCAAATTTCGTTCTAATCGGTTCAGTTGTTTTACAGTGATGGAAAGACAGACAGACAGACAGACAGAGTTACTTTCGCATTTATTTATTTATAAAAGGGTCGCCAACATGACATACATTAAAAACATATAGGCATATTACAATTTAAGATTTTTACGTTTCATATAATGTCGCCATACTTACTGGCATCCACAACATGCACAGAATTAAAAATTTTACATTAAAGGGTAACATAAAACATTATATACATTATTTATAAATATTAGAAAGATGATCAAATAAGCCTCTGCGAAATTTGCCAGCACCATCACAGTTAATGTATGGTGTGTAAATTTATAATGTTAATTATGAATTTCACTTTGAAAATAAAACTTTTGTAATGAATAGGTTATTTTAGTATAATGTAACATTATACAAGAATTAGATTTTTGTATTGTACAAGTTGAAATCTTAGAAGTGTGTTAGTAAAGAACGTATTACGTTTTCTTTTTATAAGTTAACTGCGTAATCGTGCAACCCGAGTGAGCATTACATAAAGTGCTCTATTAACTGTTCGAAGTTCTGATCGTAGTTAACGTTTTATTATTGTTTCGTTTTGTTAACTTATCCCTCTGATCGTTCGTCATTCGAAGCGTAACCATCGAAATGTTGTGTTTCCGAATTCTTTTTAGTTTTTTGGATCAGCGACGTATCTATCTCTGGGCAAAGATTTACGCTTACGCATGCGAGCTTCTTCTTCTGGTTTTCTTAGCCGTACTTATGAAGGTTTTAACTACTTTAGTTTTAACCTAGTCGACAACGTCGAAATTAAATGTGAGAAAAATATTATTATTAAAAAACTACGATGCAATTTACAAATTACTAGTAGTAACTAGTAGTAACTAGATCAAGGTTCTTAATATGAAAAGATACGAGACGATAATTTCTATGCGATAAGTTGTATTAAGCATATATACAGTCGATTTGAGAAACTTGCTACATTTTTTAAAGTCTATAAAAAATGAAGATCATTACGAATGATAACAACAAACCTGGGCGCAGTGGCGTTGAGCTGGTCCCTGGTGGCGGCGTCGAGCAGCGCGGGGTCGACGGCGGCCTGCGCGGCCGTGACGCCCAGCGCGGCGCAGAACGCGTTGACGGCGCGCGCGCTCACGCCGCGCCGCCGCAGCGCCGACAGCGTGAACAGCCGCGGGTCGTCCCAGTCTGACGCGCACACACACACACACTCTTACGAATCTTTTTTATATAAATACTAGCTCTGTCCCGCGGTTTTTCCCTGGACTTCCACGAATAATTCAAAACCAACATGAGGTAAATCGGTAAAGGCGTTGTTGAGTTATAAGTTATAACATTACAACAAAAAGTGGCATTGATTTTTATAAACATGTATCTATAGATAGTTTTTATTGGCATGCGAATAAGACTTAACTACGAAATTTTGGAGGGTGCATTCAATCAATGATTGTGAATGTATTTAATCATAATTAATTCAATTTTGTACACATTTTATTATTTTTTTTTGAACCGTGAGCTCGTAGATATATTATTATATCTGATCGAGAAAAACGCATTATATTTAAAACATCAAATAACTTTTCAAAAATTTGCATCAAGAGCAAATCATTTGCCCCACGTTATGATCATGAGGGATGTCTTCTAATGATTCAGTTTAAATTTAAATATAACCTGAAGTTGCAAATAAAATTTACATAATAACTATAATCAAAATAATATCTCACCGTTAACAATCCCTTCATCAATAAGTTTTGCAATCTTTCTTTTCGATACAACGGTATAATTAACATTGAGGCGTCCATATTCCCATTGCACAGGACAGTAGATATCTAAAGCGTTGCATAGCCAGTAGTATGAGGACCTGAATTAACAAATATTTTTTGTACAACTTATCTATATAATATAAAATCTCTCGAATTAAACAAAGACATATTAAATTAGGCAAAATGTTTATATGTTATCATTTAAAAGTATAAGGAAACAAGATTATTGGATATTGATTGCCATTATGAAGTTATAATTAGTAACATCTTGGTCAACTCACCTCCTTGATTGGAACTCTTTAGTGCACAAAGAGTGTGTAATATGTTCGATACTATCACACAAACAGTGTGTGTAGTCATAGGTTGGGTAAATGCACCAAGTATTTCCGGTCCGGTGATGTGGCTTGAACTTGATTCTATAAGCAACGGGATCTTGTTTTCCTTCCTCTAGAGTTATTTTCATTCTAAGAGTAGCTTCACCTTCATCTATTTTTCCATTTTTCATGTCCTGCAGCAAGTAGTAGTAGAACTAATATATATACTATACAAGTTGTGTGGCAAAATTACCTCTTAAAATTCATGCCGCATGCATAGACTGCAATACAATGCTACTGCATAATATTACTTCAATGCAACAGTTGTTTAATGAATAGAAGAGTATTACAAACTAAAATAATATATCAACATATTATTATCACTGATTTATTTTAATTAAGTATAGTTTTATTACAGACCTCAAACAATTGTAGGCTCTCTTCAATGGGTCTGTTTCGCCATGGTGATGGAGGTGGGTTAAAACCCTTGATATCCTCAGCTTTCTGGTGGCATACATACGCCAGATCTTTATTTATCAACTTCACCGCCCATTCATACAGCTGGTCAAAATAGTCAGAAGAATGTGTTATCTTATATGGCTTATACCCTGAAAGTATTAATGTGGATGTAAGCAATAATTACTTTGGATACCTTTTTTAGAAATGTTCATCGCTAAATTATAGTGAGTTATTATTTTAATTAATGCAAGTTGTATTTAGGTGATACAATTCAAATTCAATTTCAATAACTACCTATATGGATAAATTTCTATTAATCTTGTAAGTATGTATATATAAAGCAGACTGCATTAATATGCAGTCTGCTTCAAAAGGTACTAATGTAAGTCAATAATGTCAGAAAATTCTAAATAAACATGCTATAAAAACTTTAAAACTTAACAATTAAATAAAGACACATACCTAACCACTCTACCATGTCCTTGATGCCAACAAAGAACTTTTCTTCCTCTTTTTCAGGATTAGTATCATCATATCTCAAAAAGCATACACCGTCATGGGCTGCAGCATATCCAAAATTAATATTGATTGCCTTTGCATGTCCTATATGCAAAATACCGTTTGGCTCAGGTGGAAACCTAGTACGGACCTTCCCACCGGTAATCTTGAGATGTTCTTCTAATAATCTCTTAGTGTTTGGTGTTACAACATAACCATCCGATTTGAAATTCTCACCAGGAGCATGGAAAGGTAACTTTTTCATTAATTCTGATATTGAAACAGCTCCCCCAACATCAGGCAAATCTTCTGCTTTAGTTTTGTTACCTATTAAAAAACATTAAAAAGGTATAGCATCTTTTTCTCTGCTCCTGTTATGCTATAGATTTAAATTATACCATAACTTATTAACTTACTTGAAGAATCATCTTTTTTTGGTACCTTTTTAGAGTCAGTACTGGACTTAGCTTTTTTATCAGCTTTAGGAACAGGGGCTAAATCTGCTTCTGTTTTAGGTCCCAAGAGATCCAAAATCTAAAAATAATGTACATTTGATTACAAGCTTTTGTAGTTAAAGCACATATAACATAATGATGAAATACTTTAACAACTTTCATTCAATTTTTGTCATATTGAAGAACACTATTATTAATAAAATAATAATTGAACTTAAAAAAGAGGAACATATTATTTTCCCTATATTACAACACACTGTACCTGGACATCAACTTCACTTTTAATAGCTTTACCATCAGCCCATTTTAGGTCCGCTCTTACAGCTTGCATTATAATCCCAGAATTAAATTTATATCTTTTTTCTATTAATTCACTTTTGTACTTGGCCATATGCTGTTCAACAGCTTGTTCTATTTGTTCAGGTGTGACAACAACACCGACACCACATGCTTCTTCAAATTTTTTAACATTAATGCTATCTTCGTTAACATGGCTAAGAACATACTCTAAGGCAGCATCGACTCTAAGGGTTGAGTCCAATTTACCCTCAGCTACATATTTACTTAAAAATGTAAGTTTATTTGCAACTTGCGGCTTAATTTTCGTTACCAAATGATACAAAAGTAATCCAGCACCCAATGGTAATTTGTCCACTTGCACCTTAAAAACATAAAGGTCGTATTAGATAAACCACCAAATATACACCAAATAGCAATATAATTATTTTTGGAACATATCTAACCTCATTTAAAACTTGCAGTAAAAACTTGGTAACAGTTGCATTTTTTAAAGTTTCTTTTGCTTTTTGTTCACTTAAACCTAGCTTTTTCAAATGTTCGATCGTTTCTTCCGGAGACATCCTAAAAATTAAAATAATTGTAGACACAGACAGCCCAAGTTTGTAGTTTAAAAATATATTTTTTCAAATTAAGTACTTCTCTGATTTCCCTGGGTCTGAACTCTGAATTCTGAAATTGTAAACTGTATACGTCAATTGTCAAAGCATTCTGACATTATTTTTTTTTTATTTAATTTAATGACCTGGTAACAAAGACCTTTAGGTCATATCTTATTTATTATTTCTACACTTCACTTCATTTCTTTCTGCCCTTCGTAAAGTGATAGTGAACTTTACGAAGAACCTAGACGAATCTTGGAGCAATCGGAACGGCGCTACTAAGCGCTCTCAAATGAATTCTTCATTTCTTGGACACTTATTAGCTAGTTTACTGCATGATACACTATCACAATCATACATTAAATCACTTTATGCACCAAAAAAGGAATATTCAATCGAGATTACATATAGACGCCGCACAATTCCCGCCAAAACTCCAGCATTCTGACAGCTAGCAGAGCAACGAAGATAAAATATTTTTTATATTGACAGCTACATTTTTTCTTACGTGGCAAAATACGATTATTCTTTCTGCTAATGAGGAATAATAATTAATAGTCGAAATGGAACTAAAACATTATTGTATATTTATACCTTTATTGCGTCATCACATATTATTAACATAACTCCGTCACTATACAAGTGATATTATTGGACTATCCTGGTTTTTATGCTCCGTCAATAGACAATCGCTAAACTAAGAGTACCGCGAATTGCGAAATGCGAATACGTTATTGCAAAATGCAAAGGATGGATAAACGAAGGTAGCGAAAGAAAAATGGAACTGATAATTTATCTCGAATAAGATAATATTATTTCGCCCGATAATAAATAAGGATATACGACTAACGGGGTAAATTATTACATATGTAATGTATGCCTATTATAACTTAAGATATAGTTTGCATACATCAGAATATAACGCTGTCTAATAGTTTAAAAGTTGTTTTCATTTATTTGAATATTTATTGATTCTATTACAGCGAGGCAAACAACCAGCAAATTATTAATTTGTATATAACAAATATTTCGTCAAATATATTATTTTAAGAACTTCGTTCGCAAAGCAAGGATGATAACAATTTAACGCTGTACAACGCCTGTTTCTTATACTGGTAAATTGATGTCTGAAGTGAATAACAAGGATCGAGGAGCCATGAGCGCCGACGGCAAATTATGCAAATTACGTTTAGTTGTCTCCTATGATATATTAAATTGACGGAGCATTGATCTGAGCTAAAATCATACCCTACAATTTTTGCGTAGATTTTTACAAATTTTAAATAATGCATAGTACCTATTTAAAAAAAACGGCCTCAAGTTAACCTTTATAACGTTGCGTGTGCTATTGAAATTAGTTAAGTATGTAGTTCAAATACAGATATTACATTTATATTTGAAGATTGGTGGAGAATAAAAATTAAAATAAGCATATTATACAAATACCTACTTCACAAAAATTTGAGGTTCTATAAGGTTTGTAACGTTCTAGGTAAGTACTAGCAGCCATGTATTTGATTTTTAAATGCCTGAAACTTATTATAATTAGTTTCAGTCAATAAGTTGACTGAAAAATGAACCCTTGCATTTTCAAAAGAGTGTAATATTAATCATTGAATGGTCTAAATATTAGGAGAATATAAAATATTTTTAAAGCCTTGTAACCTATCCTAGGTTACAAGGCTTTAAAGGCGACAATTTATTAACTTCCGGAAGGATATCTTAGATATATATGGATTTAAAATAAATGCTAGGAATTCTATTATAGATTCTTATAGAACAGTATAAATGTGCCTCAAAAATAGTTTTATTGAAATCTCAGAGCAATATTAAATTGTCTGTGCATACTTTTGTATTCATTACAAAGAATTCAATTTGATTATTAAGAAAGTGGATAGCACAGCGCCCAGCAGTAAGTACCTACCTACATATTTATTGTTATCAGGAGCGGCACTGTCCGACACCTGGCAACGTAGTATTTGTTCACACGAGCGTTAAAACAGCTTCCTATTATATTTTAAATTCCATTATTATATATGTTTAAAGGTCCTCTATTAATATGATGGAAAATGTTGTTGCCAACCTACGTAAGCGTCGTTCATGAGAAGTGAGTATAGTCGAACTGTAGTAGAAAGTTCTATATATTTTTGTATACTTAAGGACTATTGCCATACCTACTAATTTTGGAATATCGTTTAAAGATTGTTTGATAGTTTATTTAACTTCTTTTCAGTGATTTAGATTTTAATAACCTTCAACATTATTTTTCTTATTCACTATACTAACATGTCTGACAGAATTTTTGCATAAGTTACTTGCATTTAATTTTAAAGAGAAACTATCCACTCTTACTACTAATACGGGATATTAGATCCCACTAATTTCAATCAATTTCTATTTAACTCTTCTAGGCTCTAATTAATAACTCTTCATTCTTCCTAAACTCAACTTTAAAAGTTGACATTAAAATACTTACTTACCTTATATTTCAAGTAAAGGAATCATGGTCTTTTCAGGTCTTATAATTTTGTACTAGATAATAATAAGCTAATAAGATATTAATTAATACAAGTATTAATAAAGTATAGACCGGCCGAGAAAATTACCAATGTTATTTTGAGTTCGCTTTGGCTTTATAAATGTTATGTATTGCTGGAGATATTTAGTTTTTGAAATACAAAGATGTATGAGAATGACGTCATACTATAGTTTATTTGAAAATGAAAACAGTCCTTAGCACCTTATCGTATAGAGAAATAAAGACTATAGTAAACCGCAATTGGCAGTAGCTTATGGCGGTTGAGGCGATACGCTCGTGTTTTCCACTCGATATTCCATCCAATCGTAAATCGATGTAAAGTCATAAAAAAGTCATAGTACTCTGAAGAAATTTAAATATTAACAATATTTTTTTTATTTAAACACAATGTGTCCAATAATATGGATCACGTGAGTTCCTTCTTATTTTTTCTGTGTATTCAAAATGTTCGCTGTCTTGTAACAACATCTATAAATTATATTGAGAGTTCAAAGCGAAGAAAACAAAGTGTTTTTCTAGTCTTGTAGTTGTAAGTCATAAGAAAGAAAAAACAATAAATTTTCCACGAACCTAGAGTAAAACTGATTTTTTTTTGTTTTGCACTCATTATCATAATATAACAACATAATTAATAAAGTTAGATTATAAGTCAATTTGAAAGTAAGTAGTAACAAAAAAAAACAAAATGCTGCCTCTATTGCCTATAGTAAACTTTCATTTAGTTTTTTCAGACATTATAATATTATAATGTGTAAACGTTGTCTATAGTTGGAAGGTAATTGTACGCATCGGATGACGATTCAGCCGCATGGTCCAGTCAAAAATAGTTTGATTACCACGATCCAATGTAGTATCATGAATAATTCAGCAGATGTTGCGTATATTATATCGCATATATTATAATAAAAATCATCTTCAATTGAAAGCTTTATGCTTGCTCAACTAAGTATTTAATATCACTACTAAAAATAATATATGAGCATGTTTTCGCTTCTGTTTACAAGTTCGCTACTTCTTAGTACGATGAATAAATAAGGATTTTTATATTATGAATCTCGAATTTATATTTGAATGTGTATACTTGTACAATAAGCGTGACCGCAGCATGTCGGTGTATTGAATAATAAATATAGAGCATGAAATAAATCAATATATAAAATATGATCAAAATAAAATTCCCAAAATGACCTATTTTGCGTAAAATAAAAAAACACTTTATTGTTTTAACATGTCGATCCAAATCAAAACTTTTGAATTGAATTTATCAAAAGGCAGCCTTATCGCTAGGAATCGCTATAACTTCTAGGCAACCATGGTAGTGATGAAAAGTTATTTAAATAGATCTTATATACCTACATATACTAGGGACACAATCCTGTGAAATCTAATATAAAGTTTATCCAGCATAATCCTAAGCACATAAGGTACACTTATCAAATGTGATTGAAATATATTAAGAATTCAAGCTCGCGCTTTCACGCTTTTCTTTTTCAATTTAATTATCTACATACAAATACATAGTTGTATATGTTCATAAGTATATCTATTTCAAGATAACAATCGAGTATGGCTACGTTGGTGACAATGAGTACCACAATGACATCTCCCAAGTCTTCTCTAGCCAAGCTTGTATTGTCCCCTAAAGCAAAACCGTTTAAAGTAATGGTTCTTGGACAATCGGGAGTCGGGAAATCTGGTAATACTCTTATAGATTAAATATGTTATATGATTGTCCAAGATGCGTAACATTTTATAATGATTATTTGTCTTATATTTCAGCTTTAGTTGTTAGATTTCTAACCCGTCGATATATTGGTGAATACGACCCAAATTTAGAAAAAACCTATGCATTCCAAACTATAATTGACAACGAAGCCGTTTTTTTTGAAATACTTGACTCAGCTGGCGAACCGCACGTAAGTAGTTATTTATTTTAATGGAAACGAAATAATTTGAAGCAGACAAAGATTAATGATGCCGCACACTAAAAGTATCACCACCTTAAAGTGTCAAATAGGTATCGAAAATCAATATCCCCTCGTACATGTACCAAAATATTAATTCATTTTAAGAAATACATATATGGTTTTACGTAGATAATAAAATGCTCAGCCGATAATCTCCAGGCACGCAAGGATGACAATTATTTATAGTTAACACGAGTATATTCAGTTCGTAATGAAGTTGATATCTATACTAATATTATAAAGAAGTAAAGTTTGTGTGTTTGTTAAACAGTAGGGAGTAATCTCGGGATCTGCGGAATCGATTTTAAAAAATCTTTCACCAATAGAAAGCCACATTATTGATGAGTGTCGTAGGATATATATAACAAAAAATTGGTAACATTATGCCCGACGAAGTGGGCACGGGTCCGCTAGTTTATTTATAAAATACTGCAGAGGATTAAAAAATAAAAGCAATTTCACAGAATAATAAAACATAAAACTAATCTAAATAATAAAAACTAATAAAAATTCTAATATAGAATAAACTTATAAATTATATTCTAAAGTTGGTCTGCAATTATTAACTCTTCCTATGAGGTTTTACATGTCGTGTTTAAAATTTAATATTTTCTTGCTACTTAGTACTAAGTCTATTACAAAATTAAGCTTGAATTAGAATGAAGATTTTTCAATAATGAGTTTTACAAGGACCACTTAAATTTATATTCATTGTTTAAAATACATAAATGTAACACTAAATAAGAAGTACTATCTCTTACGTAGGTATGTTATAAATACGTACCTAATGAAATATGGTTCAGGATATAATTCCCCTTTCCCATTTATAATCAAGCATACCATCGTTAAGGAAAGGTCACACCTACGTTATAATGAGCTATAAACAGTCAAGTAGTAATCCCACGGACTTATTGATATGAAACCACTAACTTCAGACAACCTCGATATTGTGTATTTAGTACAAATAAAAACTATGTACATTGAAAGATAACGATTTTTTTGTACGATAATAGCTATGTTATTAATTTTTAGAGTTCATGTGGACTTTTTCAGGAAAGCGAAGGCTCTAATTTAGAGAGTAATATTAAATGGGCCGAAGCATTTATACTGATGTATTCTGTAACAGACAAATGCTCCTTTGACGAATGCCATCGGTTAAAGTTCCTGATAAACTACAATAAGAGACGGCGTAGGCTTTCATCGTCTATAAAGGTCAGTAAAGTGTGTATACGACCGTAATTCTATTTATAGATTCTAATGTTAGAAGAATACAAAATAGGAAAATCTGTGGGGAAAGTGGAAGTTTTATTCATCGAGGATGTTGGGGTTAAATATCTATCTCAATATTATTTACAAACGGTTCTACTAAAATAATTTAATAAATACACACGTGCCGCTTAATTTAGCCATATTATTAGAAAAGACAAAATAAGTATAAATAATGTTTATTTTTTTTGCATAAACAAAAACTTTAATGTTTGGTTTCATCTAGTATAACTTACGAAACAAGTCTCGTATTTCCTTTGTTTTCCAACTTAAACGAAACCAAAGAGATCGCGTTTCCAAACATTCTTAAGTTCTTTAGTGAGGAATTTTTCACATAAAAATGTTTTATTTATAAATTAATTAAATCGTAAAACATATTCCAGGCAATTGTACGCTTAGAAAAGTATACAAACAATCATGAAAGACTCGAAAAGTGGATAGGTAAATAATATAAAATAAACTGTTGATTGTTAATACTCTGTTTCCAGTAAAAAATCTTTATCTTAGATTTTATTTTCCTTAACAAAATATTAATTAAACAGTCATACCTACTTTATAATACAAAGACTTTTTTAATCATCAACGTCGCGTCGTAGGTAATTATCGGTTTTGGGAAATCTTAATTTCATTAATACCTCGCTAAGAAATCCTCTCTTTATATGTTCTTTATATTTCTTTATACTCTATATAGAGTAATGTTTTGATTAATTGATGACATTTCCGGACTCGAATATGGGACGATATTTTAAATCCAAAATGGTTTACTACTTTATTTTTTCTTAATTTTATTTCAGGAAAGCATCCATGAAATTCCTGTAGTCCTAGTTGGCAATAAAACTGACCAAGTAGGAGATCGCATGGTGACTACTGAGGAAGGTCAACGGCGAAGTAAAGATATTGGATGTGTTTGCTTTCACGAGATATCTGTCAGAGAAAGCATCGACCAAGTAGGTACCTACTATATATTCAAAGACAACTATTTTGTAAAATATTTTTTTTATATAACTTAGAATTAGCAGTCCTTAAACAATAACGGGTACCTATATTCAATGTAAAAGACAATTATTTTGTTTTAATATTTTACATGTAGTATGTCCATAGCCCAATTATACTTTGTTATCCTAAAATTTCCAAACTTGCTTTACCGGGTAAAGTATATAATCGTTTTCATACTGAAATATTACGTCCAAGTACATAGAGAAAATAGAAGAATCCAATTTTCAACTCCAATACCTACTTCAAGAGGACTTGCACGCTAAGTCTTGAGAAAGGTTCTATGCTACTATTTATCGCGAAATTAAGGGTTCAAAGGGTTGAATATGAGATGAAATTTAGTACCGGAATTTTTCGGTCGGTTTTAGAGCCGGTAAAACTGTGGGACAAACCATTTTATTTAAGTTAATTTAAGTCTTGTTAAACTGAGATACAGTTTTGTTACCTGCAACTTTATTAATGAAATGTAAGGGCGAATGAGTGATTTTAATTGAATGTTTCCGCTTATATTATAGGACTATGGAAATTAATTAACAGATAATAGAATTGTGTTTGACCACAATAATTCACCTGATGTTGATGTTGTGGTCTAGAGCGAAACACGCTTGTCTATCAAAAAACTTTCAGCTACAAACCTATTTTACATTTAAATTTGAGTATTTTCGTTCAAGTAGCCTGTTGAAACTAGTTTTAGAGATTGAGGTAGATAATATATCGAGAATACCGACCTGCAAAAATGAGATTTAATCATTTATTTTAATTTATAAGGCTGTAGAGTTTCTTTCTTTGAACGCATTAATCTCACGAAATATTGGTTCAAATTGAATTATTATTTAAATAATTTAGCTTGTCAGTGTTAAATATCGTAGGTCAACGAAAACAGAATTAATAGGAAATTTACAGCTTTCAATTCTTATTTATTTTCAATTTCAGGTGTACGGAGTGTTTCGAGACGCTCGTAGATTTTGGCGGGTAGGCAGTAAGTGGTCGCGCGGACGAAGCGACACGGACCTGCCGACGGCGCTCGGCCGGCCGCTGGCTCGAGCTGCGTCTGACTCTACCGATCCAGCCACTATTACCGGTATAATAATCGTCAAAAAAGTTTAGCGATTGACGAGAATAGCTGCGCATCGGTAGAATCGCGCTCGTGGGTGCGAGAAAGACAACACGAACACATACAGTAGAACATCATAAGACACTTACAAATTAGGTAAACATATACACACAGAAGTAGAATACCTTGCTCCGGAAAAGTAACATCGCTCAGCTTAACTCGAAATTATTGCTTCACAAATAAACTTACTACATATTACTAAATGTAAGTGGATCTAATGAGACTTGAAACAATATCAGAAAAGTTCGCGCTAGTAACAACATTGGAAACATCATCTTTTAGAATTAATGAATGAATAATGAATGTGATATTAATAGAGCCGACGATGTGTCCTATGCCCTAGTAACATTAGCTAAATCAATATTGCAAAAATACAGAGTATATTATGTGTCGTATGAATACTATATGTATCGATATTTTGTTTTGTTATCGTAAATGATAACATATAGCACTCATATCTCAATTGGAAATTGAATACGTTTTTTACTAAAGCATCGAACTTTTAGGATATGAAATGTGTACGTATATAAATGGCATTGATTTACTACTCCTACAAAACAGAAAAGATATAAAAGTAACTTCTAACAGTACAAATCCATACCCTCTTCAATTTAAAATTATGATATTTCAACCATCTCTATCTGTTAACACGGTAAAATTGAAAGTATATTATAAGTATAATTTTTACAAATATTCTACATACTAATAAAATTGCCATAAATTAATATAAAATTTGCATTCATTTGTAATGACGAGGACAATAGCAAAAGATTCTCATACGATAAACGTATTAAAAAAAGTTATATAAAACGTTTTCAGGTCGTCGTTGGACCGAATTTGATTTTGAAGAAGAGGATAAGGAAAGGGGTGTAATACGGAGCGATTCGAATTCTTCCAGCGAGACTATAGATGAGTTCCGCGCTCGTTCGAGTACTGACTCCAGGTTGCCGCCGCGACCGACCAGGTCCCGACATCCACCCGCCAGACCTGCGACTACTATGAGAAGGATGAGCGTAGCCATGAGAGGGAACAGTTCCACTACATATTAGATTTCTTGTCGTCTTATGTCTCTATATAATATAACATATAGTAAAAACGTTACGAATCGCTGTATGTACATGGAAGATATATGAGAAAAAATATTATAGGAGACCAGTATTAACGCAATGGAACTCAAAACAATGATTTTTGGAATTTTTGTCTGTTTGTTTGTACAAGCTAATCTCAGATACGGCTTATCCTATCTATATGGGGTTTTCAATGATATATTGTTCAATGATATGTTGCTTCCCTTAACATTTAGTGTTTAATTCATGTCAATCGGTTGATAAATAAAAAAGTTATGGCAATTTAAAGAATCACGTTGAACTTGCTGAACGTTTGTTGGCGCGGTTTAGGCATTTTCAAAAATGCTGCCCAAAGTCACTTTTCTACGCGGGCGTAGTCACGGGCACAGCTAGTGTCTCTATATAATATGTATTATATTATGAGTTAAGGCTACATCTGGAACTAACTACATCACAGTATCGAATACTTGGTGGAATAAATTATGCCATCCATAGCATGTTAGGAATTGGTTTGTAAGATTGGAGGAAAAATTTAAAGATAGGAAACAGACGAAATAACAAAGAGAGGTTTTAAGACATCGAAATGTTATAGTAGGTCTAAGGACAAATTATAAGTTTTTTAGTTTACTATTATATATAAGATAATGTTGGCTTAAATATATACCTGTTAGATTTGTTTCTAGACTAAAAAACAAATACTTTTGAATGTTCTGCAACTGTAAATATTAAATATTTTCTTTAAAACTATAAAAAATGTAAATGGCAAAGATATCTGTGTTCGTTTCTAGGTACACACCCTAAGCTACCTCCAAAAATAACTAGCATTTATTTATGTCTAAGTAAAAAATTGTGAAATAAATTAAGATAAGCCGAGACAGAATTGTTTCTATCCGCATGAAATTTTTATTTTTATTATGTTATACTATTAGTCAATCAGTATCATAAAACGATAACAGATTATTAAAGTTGAGATACAGTGTTAATTTTGTTTTATTTAAATTTTCTGATAAACTTATAACTGACTACTTTAATATACATTAAAAATAGGTACAATCTGAGAGATAGTAACAGTAGGTATTAAAAACATTATGATTATATGATAATAAGAAAAAACCTCACGAAGTTCCCCTGATGTTAAACAAATGTAAGAGCCCTCCAAAATTTGTAATTGATAAAGTATTGTTACATAATTTGATGTTATAACCACGTCAAAAGTGCCGCATGTATTGTGAGGATTATTGCTTAGGACTATACTAAACATAAGATAAAGGATAATTAACTTATAAAAAAAAAAACCGACTTCATGATAATACCTATTCAACAAATAAATAATCATTCAAATTGGTTCATAATCGGCGGAGATATTGCGTATAAAAAAGTTCATCCAATTTCCCCCCAAGGGTGGAAAATGGGGGCATTTAAATGGGACCACCCTTGAGGTATTACCTATACGCCGAAAAAAAATTGTTCAAATTGGTTCATAATTGGCAGAGTTATCGCGTAACAAACAGAAAAAAAAAAAACATACAAGTCGAATTGAGAACCTCCTCCTTTTTTTGAAGTCGGTTGAAAAGTACTAAAATTATTAAAGCTTTTATAAAAAAGTAAAGTTATATATCATGCTTTACATATTTCGCTCCATAAAATTGTTACAACGTTGATTTATCTATAAATCAGTTAGCGACTGATTCTAGATGGTTACAAGTTATGTCAGCAATTTAAAATATGAATATAATCACCACTTTATTGTAATGTGTATATAAATGCAATTCAGCTATGTAGCAAATAATTAAATCTAATAATATAATGAAATTTTATCCTACAGATAATCAAAGGAGATTAAATAAGATTAGGGTGGGCTAAAAGAATTGTAGATACTATATTTCTGTTTAATTTTATTTTAACAATGAGGGGACATATTTTATAAAGTCAAGTATGCTTATAAATTTTGAATTGTGCTATAAAACAAAACAAATTTTACAGCTTCGTGCGATTTCGTCTCTTATTTAATTTTATAAGACTGAATGTCAAGTCCAAGAAGTTCTTTTAAAACTTAACTACGAAAAATAGTTACCTACAAGATTGATTTGCTTGCTTTAACTTTATTTGTGTACAAACATTTAAGGTGTCATATCAATCTTAATTTCTGATAATGCTTTTCGTTATAATAATTTAACGGTCTTAGTTTTTTATTGAGGTATGGGCTCACATTATTATTTATAAATTGTCAATATAATCTTAGTGTGTCTTTTACTTGATAGTATATTCGAATAAAAAGGAACGTCTTTTTTAAACTGTTGATAATAATTGGTTACAGTGACTTTTTTGATGAAAGGTTCTTTTGATTTTACCTACGTGATGTCAAGAAAATCTTACCAAAAATATATAAAAATTTAAAGCTCTTATTGGTATGTAATAATGAGTAGGTAACCCTGTATATATATGCACGTTTTTTATGTAATTTTAAAATATTTAATTTCACTATTAAACCATTAGTAATGTGTTTTAAAACACACAGGTACGTTTTTGTTGCAATTAAAATTACAAAAAAATCGTGCAATTTGGACTTCTGAGCATGTAGGTAGGTATACCCTATTACTTAACCAATGGAGGTTGGCATGCGGCTGTCTTGGTGATTCTAATGGAAAACTACTGACTTCCTAAGGTCAGAGTTGACGCCACGTGCATAGATTAGTATTATCTTAAGTATTATTGGTTATTATATTAATTTGTTTTAACAGAAAGCACTTACTGTTACTAATAGGTGAAAATTATATTTAGCAATGTTAAATGTTTTGTTATGAACTGAGTAATTTTTAAATAGATCCAGTACATATAAGTCTAAAATAATCTCGCAAGAGTGATTTTTCAGCAAATATCAGAATGTTAAAACTTTTCTAGCTCGGAAAGCTCCATTTAAAATTATTGACCAAATTTTCAAATTTTACAATAGAAAACCGTTTTATACTTTTTTTGAAAGTCACGATTATGTGAATTAACGTTTGTTCATCAAAAACAAGATACATATTTAAAGAGGCATGAGCGTAGAGTCTCATTTTATCCATGATGATTATAAATTTCTTCATTTTTGTAAGAACATTCAAAGGGGGATTGTAGAAGGCCTCCGTAACTCTTGGATTAATAAAAGTGGATAAATAAAACCGGTATGATTTCATTCCTTTCGTCCAATTTTTAAAATTCATACCATGTATTATCTCATTTTTATTTTAATTATATTCCAGCTCTTTGTCGTTGTGATTAATACTAATCCGGCTATGATATATCGTTCTAGCACTAACCTTTTGATATTAGGGGTTATGAAACATGATCATCTCATTTTAAACATATATATTATCGATTAAAGAAATTAAATATATTCTAAACATTCTTGTCGAGCAGAACTTTTTTAAGATTATCTGAAGTTCAAAGGCTATTTAGCCTTTCCCGGACTATCATTACGAATTTATTGAGACCTAATTCATTGTTATCGGTTCTGAATTGTGATAATGTGATAAATCCGTATACAAAATGCCTATATCCTTCAACCCTTGGCATCATCATCATAATAAATCGATTTGATTTTACGAAGAAACGAGAAGGCAAATCAATATCCTATAACGATAAACAATACGTTAAAATTTTAAAGGAACCAAGAAAATAGTAGCTGTAGATAAAAAAATGGATAATATAGACATAGGAAATCTTAGTCGACTACTTCAAGCAATATACCGTATTTACTCACCTTTCTTTCACGGTTACTGAAAAAAAAAACAAGTCATTCGAGTGTGTGTTTGTTTTTTCCCGTTATTCGTGAACTAATTCACAATTTTTTTTATACGTTACAAATTATTATGAAATGTATATGAAATATGAAAAGGAAATTTCATCGCCCCATGATGGATGAGAGAAATCAACCTACAAAATTGTATACACTTCTTCTATGAATGAAAATGCCTCCTTTGATTGTTGAGGTTGTTTAAGTGGTTTGAAATTTTAACATGATGAAACCTGAAAATAAGATTCCAACAAAGTTGATAAACAAGGAACGTATAGGCTAAAAATTGCTTTTCAATATGAAAGTAAGAGTAGTTTTGTCCCCAAGTATCGAAAAATATATTATACTTGGATTATTTATTTTTTATATTACGTTAAGTATGTCCACTGTATCTTTTGTCACCCTAATGTCGCTCCACTCTCCCTTGAATATATAATTTTAAAAGTCTGAAATAAATAATTAATCTACATTTTGACTAGTAATCTTGTCGTATTACAACGTACATGCAAAAAAATTATGTAATAGATTCTCGCTCCATTCGCCTCTGTTCCTATTAATAAAAGTCCTCTGCAATAGATCTTATCCGCGGAAACCAATCCTGTTGTTTTTGTTATAGATAGTATTCGGATTAGGTGCTATAGCCCATGATATTTTTTCAACACCGTATAATAAAAACATAATAGATTTTTATGAATTGTTAAAAGTTGTAAATAAAAATCAATAAAATGCCTCCAATAAAATACAATAACATACGTAAAATTACCAGCAACCAGTGGACTATGCGAATAGACATTATATTTCGAAAAAATTAGACAAAATTCTAAGAATGCTTTCATAGGTAATCATGTATTCTTTTAGTCTAAGGTAATCATTAAGAATAAGTTATAATAAAAATATATACGCTAAACAAATATCCAAAAATGAAATCACCTGAGGCATAAATGTAGGAATAATAGGAACTAATATTACAACTTTATATAAGTATATATAATCTACACTTATTATTGCCTATATTATTGTTAATTTATTATTAAAATATGTTATATTATGTTAATATTGTTAAATTAATAAATGACAAATTGTTGTACAAAGTGTGAAATAAAAGTTTTGCAGATGTCATCACATCATCTTAGGAAAAAAATGCACATACATAAATATTATATATACCTATTGGTATTTAGTAAGTATAATACGTACTATTATGTAAACCAGCTGGTTAGTATCTAAAATTAAATACCAATATTTCTATGCTATACATAGTTTGGTCAAAATTAAACTGAGGTAGAAAGGAACGCATGGTTCACATTTTGAAACAATATTAAAGAGGTGCTGGTCGTAAAAT